>RJWM01044554.1:0-13218 GCA_004363535.1 Dasyprocta punctata | reverse complement strand
CTGAGCTACACACATGACTTTAAGGTCAGTCTATACTACGTGGTGAGATCCCATCTCAAAAAAATTTTTTTTCAAAGTTATTAAAGCTCCAAAAGTAATTAAAAAAACCATAAAAATACTATCTCAATCTAGCAGTGTTTCTGATTACAACTAAAATAGTCTATCAGGTTACTTAGATGTTTTTGTCAAAACATTTCAGTTGTATCTTACTTTAAATATTAAGTGTAAGCTATTTTTTAATTGATCTTAGATCATGTTATTACCTTCTTGGATACATTTTGCAAAATATTTCTTGTAATTAAGCACTTTGGATTGAAACTAAAATATATCTGATACTGAATTACTACAGATTTTAGTATAATTTACAACAAAAAATATGGAAAAGGTTCACAATTCATTAATCATCAGGGAACTCAAAATAAAAGCCATAATGCCTTACCATTACACACACTACAATGAGTATAAGGAAACTTTTAAAAATTCAGTGACAAGTAATTTTATGTATCAACTTTACTAGCTTAAAGGATGCTCACAGCTCATAAGACATTATTTTTGGGTCATCAGTCAGGGTGTTTTCAGAAGAGATTAGTATTTGATCCAACACATTCAATAAAGGTCATCCTCACCAATGCTGGGAGGCATCATCCAACTGGTTGAGGGCCTGAACAGAACAAAAGAATGAAGGACGAGAAAATTTGCTCCAACTTGAGCTAAGACTTACATCCTGTCCCGCCATTCGACACTGGCCTCCTGGTTCTTAGGCTATTGGAATAGCACTAAGACTTACATCATCAGTACCCCTAGTTTTCGGGCCTTCAGATTTGGGCTGTAACTCATGGAATTGGCTCCCTTTCATTTCTACCTTCCGACTCCAACTGAATTACACCCCAAACCTTCCTGGTTCTCCAGGTGGCAGACAGATTATGGGACTTCTCAGCCTCCATAACTGAATGAGCCTCCATAACTAATTCCTGTAACTCCCTTCCCCCACCCCTTGCTCAACAGGAGAGATACCCTGTTGGTTCTATTTCTCTGAAGAATCCCATATAATTTGTATCAGGCACCGGCAAGGATATGGAGCAACAGGAATACCCCCCACCGATATTTTGCTGACAGGAGTATAAACTGGTACAACCACTTTGGAAAAAGTTATCCAGAATATCTACTAAAGATGAAAGCTAAGTGAACAATTCTGGTTCTAGGTATATGCCATACAAAAAGGCATCCATTTTTTTTTTTTTTTTTGGCGGCACCAGGGATCGAACTCACAACCTCGCACCTGCCAGACAGGCACTTAAGCCACTGAGTCAAACTCCCGGCCCTAGCTTTTTGAGACAGGGTTGCACTATGTAGCTCAGGCTGGCCTTGTGCTCACACTGTAGCCCAAGCCAGCCTCGAACTCACAATGCTCCTCCTACCTCAGCCTCCGAGTGCTGGGATTAAAGGTATGTGCCACCACGCCTGGCATCCATGTGTTTATCAAAGAACACAGACTAGAATGTTTATGACATCACTAACCCTAATGTCCAAAAACTTAAAACTGCCCAAATACCCACAACATCAGAATGAATAAATACATTATGATTTATTCACGCAGTGCATTATTATGTAGCAATGAAAAAAGATGAATTTAACTACATATAATAGGTAGATCTCAAATAATGAGCAAAAGAAGTCATCCACAAAAGAATAAACACAATATACACAACACAAGGCAAAAATAATCTGTGCTGTTAGAAGTCCAGATAGCATTTATCCTTCAAAGACAGCACAGAGCATACTTCCGGGAGTAGTAAAGTTTTGCTTCCAGACATGAGTACTGTCGGTAAAATTACACTGAGTTGTACATTTATATATGTACTTTTCCTATATATTTCAACTAAAACTTTATTATGAATATGAAATGTGACTATTTTAATTATAAAATACCCTGTCATGAATATATTATAAAATACATGAGAATATATAGCAATAATCATCTCACCTTCTAGATATACACTGTAAACAGCAATTTAACATATTTCCTTTTCTTCTACAAATAAATTTCACATTGCTAAGAATATAAAATACATACATTTTACTTATATTTGAGCTGTTAAATTATATCAAAACACCCCTACATATACTTTGTTTTTTTGTTTTTTTTTTGCGGTACCGGGGCTCGAACTCACAGCCTCATGCATGCCAGACAGGCGCTTAAGCCACTGAGCCAAACTCCCGGCCCTCCTACATATACTTTGACTACAAAATTGACTACCATATTCCTATACATATATAAAATTTACTTTTTAAACCAGCTACTAAGAGGCTTCTGTGTTTGAACTACTTGTTTGTTATCCATAAATAACATTATAACAACTACTTCTGTCTTTGTCTATGCTAATCATATGTTGAAATTTATTTTCTTGGGATAGATTCTAGAAGTAGTAGTACAGGAACCAAATTTTTCCATTAAAGTTAGTTGAAATATTGGTGTTATCATAAAGACAGAGGCTGGCAAAAAGAACAAAATGGACTATTTTTCTTCCATTTTTCACTAATCTTTTATTTTAGAAGGTGCTCCTTAGCCAGTGGAGCCCCTCAACAGAGCAAAGAGATTTACTGTCTAAAAGTCTAAGACACGTGAAGCTCAATGACATTGTAATACTAGACACACAGTGGGTACTTAAAAAAAAATTTTCTGCATTGAATGAAAAACAGCTTAGGTAGAAAAAATTGAGGTTGATCTTAACTACTACTCAATCTCCATTTCTACAGAGTACCTTTAAAGCAATAGTTCTCAAAGCAGCTTCCCTAGAAACTTCTTAGAAATACCAACTTTCAGACCACATATCAGATCTACTGAGCCAGAAATTCAGTCTTTCTAACATGCCCTCCAAGTGATTCAGATGCTTGCTAAAATAGGAGAATTATTGAGTACTGTATTATGTAGTTCCAGGAATACCAAAGGAACATCATTTTAATTAATCAGGGTGCAGAAAAAAAGAGAAATCACTTTTTTCAAATTATTACTCGAATAGCTTCTTTGCTTTTCTGGAAGACTGAGGACCTGATTGATAAATAGATATTTTAATCTTTTTCTTTACTTAAGATTTGTAATTTGCATGTCTACAATGTCAGTTCTGCTGTTTTCATACTTTATAATTAGAGTCCCAAGTAGCCTCACTAAAGGGTATGCAAAAGCTGTTACTGAAGAGAGATAATCAAAGTTTCTAGCTTACTCTGAGACATGCATAAAATACTTGATTTAATTAATATCACAGAGAAGAAATAAGATACAGTTGGTATTCTTTATCTACAGATCAAAAATATTCAAGAAAACACTGCATCTGCACTGAACACGCAGACTTTTTTCTTGTCATGATTCCTGAAACAACAAAGTTGTTATAAGGAATTATAAGAAATTTAGAGACGATTTTTAAAGTTTATAGGAATTATAAGAAATCTAGAGACGATTTTTAAAGTTTATAGGAGGCTATGCTTAGGTTACATCCAAGTATTATGCCATTTTATACAAAAATACAGATTTAGTAATTTTTATATCACTAATTGTAGACCTACATACCAAAATTAACATCTGAAGCTGTGCTTCCATAATACCAAAATCTAGGCCTTTTCAAATACATCAAAATCACTTTACGGCATGAAGGAAACTATAATGCCTTCTCAGTAGAGTGTATAAAAACTACTCAAAAAGATATTTAGCAAAATTTGAGCAACTTTTAATACTTTTCCTATTTAGTACTTTATTTTTTAAATCACATACCTTTAGAAAGGAATATTTTAGTTACCATTTTTAATTATAAGATTTATTAAAAAAAGGACTAAATCAGGTTAAATGTCAGAATGGGGAATTTAATCTCTCCTAAATAACAAATAGTTACAAACAAATTATATTGCCAGATTTAATAAAAACACTATTAGAACAGAGCTGCTAAACAGTGTTTTGGCATGTTTATGGATATTTTGCTTTTGGCTTTAAAAATTCTGCAAATTTTATGTCGGTCATAAAAAAAGGCAAATACAAATAAAGTTCAACAAAGAGATCACTTAAAACAAGTTTGAGAAACAAATCCCAATTGGCAATAAAAACTTATCCTCTTCCCTTCATGCTGTAAGGTTGAAATTAGCCACTACCTGTAATGTTCCTAACAGAAAGATTGTTAGTTAATTGCAAATAAAACAAACAACAGATCAATTTCATTTTCAAAATACTAAAAAAAAAAAACAATCAGATAAAAAGAGACAATTTATTTCAACAGTTTCTCTGTCAACTGAGCCACAAAGTGATTCACTTAAAATGAATTCTGAAATAATACAGTTAACAAGATTACAGATATTCTCTGGGCCACAAAGAATATCAGTTTATCACCCTCTCATAAGAAACAATACCAGTTTATTTGAAAAATAGGTACCATGATCATTTTCTTTGTAAGGCAATTAGATGAACTGTTAGGATAAGGATAAAAATTTGCATTAAGAATGAAAAAAGCTAACTAAAATGACTATACCGCTGAATGTATTAGTTATTGAGAAAGACCAGTTAATACTCAAATGAATAGATCAATTTTAATGTCTATATCTGTTAAAGTAAACAATCGCGTTGAAGGTAACGATACGCAATATTGCAACCATTGTCAAGTTCCTATCATCTTGTTTTGTAAACCTATAATGTTACTGTTGTGGATTTGCTGTTGTCGTTTGTCTCTTTTGCTTTTTGTCTTTCTTATATGTGTCTTTTTTCTCTTAAATAAGAAAAAAGAATGAAAAAAAGTCATCTTATTGGGGGTCACATCTAACATACTGCATTATCAGAACTATGTATCTATAATATGGAATAAAAAAAACAGAGAAATTAAGTAATTCTACCTAACCACAACATGTTGTGAAAGCAGTTAACAGGAAGATAAAAGATGTAGTAACAACAGTCTCTTAAAACATAATTTTTCCTTTATTTTTTCTTTAAATCAGGACCTTCTTGGACTTTCATTTCCAAAAACTAATTCTTATTTAAATCTAGAAATTATTCAATATGATAACAAACTAATCAATATTACTTGACTACATCTTGAAGATAAACATAGGAAAAATACAAGCAAGAAGTAACAGATGGCACAGGGCTTTCAGGAAAAATCAACCACTGGGAGGTGGAGACCAAGATGGCAGAGCAGTAAGCAGCAGAGAAAACAGTCTCTTGGAGAGTCGCCATCCAGAGGCTGGAATACAGAATCTAGAGAAAGACAAGAAGGAGGGAAGTGGGTCCATTGGACCCAGGAAGAATCTGAAGTGAGAAATGAAGCCCACAGAAAGAATGCAGAGAAAAACTAATGAAGAAGAAGGTGATAACCAGTGGCATCTTCTCCCTGAGACAGGACTCACTGTGCAAGGGAGCAGTTTGAACCTGTGGACACACAGTCGTGGTGATGGTGATGGCTGGTGACCTCGAAGGCCTCTGCAGAGAGATGCAGCATTGGAGGGGAGCAGCAGACATGGATGACTGCACTGGCTGGCAGTGAGTGCAGAGGACTTAGTCCTCCCACAAGACAGAGCAATTGGCTGGGAGCCATCTTGGAGACAGGCCAGCTAAGCTCAGAACCCAGAACTGATCCATATAGCAGCTCCCCGCTGAGCTCAGACCTACGGAAATTGATTAGATGGTGGCAAGTCCAATGTGTCTGGTCTCAAGGCTGAGATTATCCACTACCCTGCCAAAAAGCAACTGCTGGTTTGATGGGATAGATCAGCATGATTCAGGACACTGTCTCCATAGGTTGTCTACCAGTGAAACCAGAGAGAATCCTGGAAGCAGACTATTTTTCTTCTTCTTCTTCTTTTTCTTTTTTTTTTTTGCCTCTCTCTCTTTCATTGTTTTTATACGAGTATGTACATGGTTCCTAGCCTCTTTGTGGGTGTGGTTCTCTTCTGTTCTTCCTTTTCTCTCTTCCATCTCTCTTTTCCTTCTGTGTTCTGCACAAGTTTTCCAAAGTTGGCATGATCCCCCCTTTCCTCCCAACCTTACTTCTAATCTCTTCCTCTTCTTCCACTTCTCTATTTTCTCCTTAATACATTTTAAATTTTAACCCCCAAGGGCAAAATTGACACATTAAGGACTCATATACTGCATGTAATTTTCTGATTTGTTTTACATTTTGTTATATAATCACAAATCTGGTTCATATGGTTTAAAGTGCCAAATTAAGGGTTAGCTCAGTTTGTTATTTTCTAGGCTGTGTTTGATGCTATAGATACCACCGCAGCCAAAACTGACGTAATTGTTCTAAACAGCTGTTGGTCCTGATAATCCGTGACTGAGATTAACTAAGTCACAGAATATACAGTGGCACAGTGCCAAAGGGCCAGAGATTAGGCCAAAAGAGCAACAACTTCTAATCTCCAACAAACAGAAGAGGTAAGATCTTTCAACAGACTTAAAACCTAAAAACTAGCTATATCTGGAAGATACCACAGAGAAGTAATCATCACCTTAAGTGTCCTAAATACTACCAATAAAGCAACCCACCTTAGGCAATTTACAAGCATCACCCCAGGAATTAAACTAAAAAAATAAAAGAAATGAAAAGACACTTAAACAAGATGCAACCCCAGATATCCAGTTCACTAAAAGCAAACCCAGGGGGCGATGAGGTGGAACAATCCAAAAGCCCCCCACCAGACCTCTCTGAAGTGGTAACAACAAAGCAATTGAATGAGGCTCTGGAAAAAATGAAATCAGAAATAATCTTTCAGATAACTACAGAGATTTCCCAAATACACACTATGCTTAGCAACATTAGAGCAGACACAGACAAAAAATAGATCAGCTTAAGCAAATTATGGAAGCGCAACACAGGAAAGAAATGGAATCCATAAAACAGATTCAAGCAGATGTCCAGAAGAATAAAAACTCCACTGAAAATATTCAAAGCAGATTAGGCCAATGTGAGGACAGATCTCAGATATTGAAGACAGGCTTGCAGTTAGCAAGCAGGAAAAGAAAGATTTCTCAAAACTAGCAAGGGACCATGAGAAATCAATATAGCAGCTGCTAGATGAGACAACAAAGAGTAATTTTACATTAACTGGAGTCAGTAAACAAGCAGGAGATACCACAAATGACATTTAAAAAAATGTTCACAGACATCATGACAGAAAAATGTGACAAAATTGGCTTTAGTCAAATGGAATTTAGTAAAATTCTTCCAAATGGAGAATTTACATATATCCCACGTAACTATGTGGGGTTTATTCAAGGAATTCAAGGTTGGTTTGATATATAAAAAAATCACTGTCATTTATCGTATTAACAAGCTAAAAATACCCTACTACACAACCACTGCAACAGGTATAGAAAAAGCAACTAACAAAACACAACCATTTATGACCAAAACACTAAACAAAGAATAAAAGGGAAACTTAACTTGATAAAGTACAGCTAAAAAAAAAAAAATCTACAGCTTACATCATCTTAATGATAAAAGAAAAAACAAAACAAAACACCCTGAGATACTTCCCTCCTAGCATGGAGGACAAGGTCAAGAATTCCACTTTTACTGTTTTTATTTAACCTTTCACTGAAAGTTGTAACCAATGAAATTAGGGAGGAAAAAGAAATAAAAGAAATACACACTGAAAAGGAAAAAGTAACTTTTATTCACAGATTACAGAACCTACAAAAGAGCTACTAGAATACATGAATTTCACAAGATGGCAGGCTACAAGATCAAAACACAAACAATTACATGTCTATGGTCTAGCAAGGGGTAAATGAGTATCAAAATTTAAAATACCATTTACAAAATTGGTACTAATAAACAATTACATTATAGTCTCCCCCATTTGTGGTTTCACATGCCATAATTTCCCTTTCCATGGTTTCAGCTATCCACAGTTAACTATGATACAAATATATGAATGGAAAACCATACAAGTAACCAATTCTTAAATTATTACTGTGAATAGCGGGAAGACATCTCACACTATCCTGCTGCACCCCAGCCAGGATGTGTATTACTCCCCAATGTATCTATGTTATATATACCATCTATTCCATGGCAATTGAGAGATCACATTCACATAGCTTTTGTTGCAGTATATTGCTATAGTTGTCTTATTTTATTATTTGTTATTGCTGTTAATCTTACTGTTCCTAATTTATAAATTAAAGTTTATTAGAGGTACATAGGTATGTATGTATAGCAAAAGCACACAATTAGTACTATCCATGGTTTTAGGCATCCACCTGGGATTCCTGGACTCTGCAGAGAAGGTACAGTTAATGGATAACAAGATTGCAGGATACAAAGTAATATACAAAAGTCAACTGCTTTCTTATTTGCTAGCAATGAACAATTAATTCAATATGAGAACAATTTATAGGAGCACCCAAATTAAATACGCAAGTGAAAATCAGGCTGGGTGTGCAAACTTGTAATCCCAGTACTTGTAATCCCACAACTGAGGCAGGAAGATTACCCTAAGTACAAGGCCAGCCTGAACTACGGAGTGAGACCCTGTCTCCAAAAATAAATACTTAGGTGTAAATCATTATTTATGTGAGAAAAACCACGGAACTCTAAAAGACGAGCTAATATGGAGATATTTCATATACATGGATAGGAAAAATCAATACTGTTAAAATGTTAGTTATTCCCAACTAAATGTAAAAATTCAATGCAATCCAACTCAAATGTATAACAACTATTGATATTTCCTTTTTTGAATCATCTGTTCACAATTTTTGCTCCTCCAATCTCAACACACACACCCCCGCCTGTCGGTGTTGCTGAAGATTGAACCCACAGTGTAGTACATGCTAAGCACAGGTTCTGTAGTGGGGTGGGAGGGCTTCCATCTCTGGCTTTTTGATTTTCAAAACTTGTGTTGCTGGTTTGATTGCTCCTTTTACAATTATACAATATCCCTCTTTACATCTTTAGTGCTTTGAGGTTTGAAATGTCTTTATTTGACAATTGTGACTCTTGCTTCTGGTACCTCTTTGAGATTTCTTTTTCTTTTTCTTTCCTTCATTCATTCATTCATATTGGGGACTGGGATTCAATCCAGGACTTTGTACATGCTAGGCAAGTGCTCTACCACTGAACTATATACCCAGTCAAAAAATTCATGGTCAACTGGATTTGAGATAGGTTGTCACTAAGTTATCCAAGCTGGCCTCAAACTTGGAATCTCACCTCAGCCTTCCAAGTAGCTGGATTGCATGTGTTCACACTGAAGTAGCCACTTCTTATTTTCAACTTTTTTAGTTTTAAGAATTCTGAGCATTGTTTTAGTTCTTTTTAGAGCACTTGTCCTGGGTTCTAACTATATCCTCTTATAGTTCTCATTCCCTTTTCTTCCTATCACAGCTTCTCAACTTTTCCATTAGTTCTCTTATGGAGGGGATCTGATTATTTGCTACCTTCCCTCTTTTGAGTTGAAATTTCTCTGCTGAGGATACAAATCAACAAGTAGATTACAGCAGATTTCATTTACCTTTAAGGATAAGCAACTCATCCCACGTGGGCAAGCCTCCTGACAGCTACCAATGAAACATCTCTCACACAGGATGATACACGGTTTGCAGGAACCATGCGTACTTCCACACAGAGAGATCCAAACATACAGCCAGTCACCCAGTAACATCCGCCTCCAAGATCGTGGCAGAGGCCCAGTCTTATAGTTCTGCTTTTCTTTCTTTCTTTCCTTTCTCAATGATCTTCCTGCCTCAGCCTCTGAATGCTGGGATTACAGATGTGTACCACCATACCTGGCTTTGCTTGTGTTTGAACACAACATGAAGTTTGTATTAATAGTATTTTTATCTTAAGTTTTTTTTTTTTGGTACCGGGGATCGAACTTATAACCTTGTGTCTGCCAGGCAGGCACTTATGCCACCGAGCTAAATCCCTGGCCCTATTTTTTTGAGACAGGGTCTCACTATGCAGTTCAGGCTGGCCTTGAACTCACTTTGTAGCCCAGCTTGGTCTCGAACTCACAACAATCCTCCTGCCTCACCCTCCCAAGTGCTGGAATTAAAGGCATACACCACCACGACCGGCTATCTTAAGTTTTTTGTTTGTTTGTTTGTTTGGTTTTTTTTTGCAGCACCGGAGAATCAAACTCACAACTTCGCGCCTGCCAGCCAGGCGCTTAAGCCATTGAGCCAAACTCCCAGCCCTAGTTTTTTGAGGCAGGGTCGCACTATGTAGTTCAGGTTGGCCTTGGGCTCGCGTTGTAGCCCAAGCCGGCCTCTAACTCACAACGCTCCTCCTACCTCAGCCTCCCGAGTGCTTAAGTTTTTTTATAATGCATATTGACATGCTTTATACAAGGATGCTGTAGTCAGGGGCTGCAAGGAGAACAATTACATACAGGACACATAATTTATAGTATTATTTATAATGGTCACCCAAGGAGTCAAATACAAAGAAAGTGCAGAAAATCTGTCCACAACACTAAAGACCTAGAAAATCCAGCTGAAGGCCTGGATCCCATGGCAATTACCTGCATGAGTTCAGATGAAAACCTACAGCCCATGACAATGACCCATGCAAGTCTATCCCACAGATCTGTGCTGGGAAGGCCCAAAGGTCAGCGGTGGAAGCTAGAAAGTCTATGCTGGGGGTAAAGGATCTGTGCCAGCAGGCCGAGGATTCTGTACTGGAGCCAAGAAGCAATGCTCAAAATAAGGATCAGGGCTTCCCTGAAAAGTAGCACAGCCATCCTTAGCGACAATGAGGTCCCAAGCTCCTCTGACGATGAGAACAGCTGAGTACTTATCAGGAAGCCAGTGTGACAAACTTCTCCTGGAGATTGAACTGCACAAATATTCCCCTCAAGAGCCAGGAAGTGATGCTCAAAGTAAGGACCAAAGCTCCCTGAAAGTGAACCACGCCCATTCTAAGCAAAAAGGCCCTGAGCTCCTCCACTGATAACAGCCAAGTTCCTATCAGGGAAGCCAGCATGATAAGCTCCTCCAGGAGAACCAATGGCTCCAAACAACACTTTGGAGAACCCACAACACTACTCTTCCTCTCCAGGTCTCCTTTTTATGCTGGCAACAGTCCTCACATGGGCCATCCATGCTCGGCACCATGCTGACTCAGTTCAGCTGGTATTTAAGTTGACCACCAGTTACCAATCCACAACAAAGGATATACAAAGCCTCAATTGTTTTTAAACCCTCCACTACTCATCTGGTAGTGTACAGACTGTATGTAATTAGCCTTAGGCTTGCTTTTATTTTAAATAATTATACAACCTTTACTCCCCAACTCTTAGATATACATTCTAAAACAAAGACCTCAGAAATTTCCTTCACTACATACTTTAACATTTTGTTTCTTAAAAAGTATTTAAGACATGTTCCTTCTTTAGTCACTTCTCAAAAGCTAGATAAGTAATTTGATCAAAAGTTTGGGGATATTAAGGCAAAACAAGCTCTCGTAGGTCAACATTTATTATGTGGAACAGTACTAGAAATCAAACTAGATATTCTAAAGACAAAAATATGAAAAAGGACCCTGCCCTCAGGAAGCTCACTGTCTGGTAAATAGGAAACATAATCAGATTGAGAATTACACTATCGTGTGATAAATGCAGTAACAAAGTACATACAGGGTCCAAAGGTAGCACAAGGGAAGCACAGAAACAAGGAGGCACCAAAAAATTCACAGTCAGTTGGATTTTAGAAAGCAAACAGGAATCTGGCTAGTGACCAAAGGAATAATAGGCAGAAGGAAGGACACACATTCTTTCAACAAAGTTCCTAGTTTAGGACAGATACTCTGGGATACAGACTTTGTAATCTGTCTTAGAGATATGAGTAAGGCCAAGTCTCTAACTTAGAGTTTACAGTCAGGTGGGGAAGACCAGAAAGTAAACCAGCAATTAAAATTCAGTGTGATAGCCAGATGCATACTTGTAACCCAGCTGCCCAGGAAGCTAAAGCAAGAGGACTGGGAGTTCTGAGGCCTCCTGGGCAATAGAGCCAGATCCCATCTCAAAACAAGACAAAACCATAACACCAAAACCACATGCAGTAAAATATAATGTGATAAATACTGTAATAGGTATAGGGACAACGGCAGAGGGTACGGGGCAAGTAGAAGTCCGACCTCAGCCTGTATGTGAAGAATGAGCAGGAGTCAGCCAGGTGAATATGGATGTGTGTATGCACCAGGAGGGGAATGAAGAGTGGCGTCAGGCAGGGACAGCAATCCAAGCACAGGAAAAAGCATCCAGAGAAGCTAAAAGAGAAGAAAATTACAAGTAGCTCTATGTGGCAGAAGTGCAGGTATGTCTGAGATAAGCCTACAGGTAAAAACAGGTACCCCATCATGAAAAGTCTTTTACATTGGAGTTTGGACTTTATCTTGAGGGCAATAAGGAAATGTTAAAAGTTTGTTTGGTTTTGTTCAACATGGAAAGATCTGTTCAGATTTGTTTTGCAAAAAAAAGTGTATGGCTAGCACAATGAAAGAGATGAAGAGAAATAAACCTGAAAGAGCTATAGTTATCCAGGCCTAAGATAATAGCAGTAGAGACAGAGAAAATAGGAAGGGAGGGCTGAGAAATATAAAAGATGGAATCAATTAGTCTTTAAATGATTTGAGTGAAAGTAGACAGAAAGAGAAAGGAGTTAAAGATGATAACTGATTTAGGCAAAAGGTGAGTGCTACTACCATTTAGTACTACCATAAGGGGAAAACACATTTTGAAAGCATGAAATAATTAATCCTGCACATTAAAAGTGCATTGAGTTATTCAAAGGAAGGTGTCCAGCCACCAACAGGGAAACAGACCCCAGTCCCTTTCAGTGCATGAGCTGGCAAACAAAAAGAGCCAAACCCCCATCACCACCACCCCTGTAAGCAACTGGCTAATCCTGAGAAACACAGGCTGCAATGACAGTTATCGAGGTAAAGTGCAATTTGATGCTTGTGGTATTTTGTTGTTTCACTGACCTTGTAGGTGTAGGGCCAGTATGGTCTGATCATCTGTTCAGAGGATAGCAGTACACAGTATGGCATCTGGGGGGATCTCCTTCTGAGGGTGGTAGCCATTGTTGATTCCCTATTGTTTTGTGTTGAAATCCTGTATCATTTTCATTGTTTTGTTGGGTTGGGTTGGGTTTTGTTCTGTTTTGTTTTGTTTTGTTTGATTTTGTTATATCGATGGCAGGAGCAGCTATTTCTTTCTTTTTTTTTTTTTTTTTTT
>RJWM01044553.1:0-13221 GCA_004363535.1 Dasyprocta punctata | reverse complement strand
AAATATGTCTTCTTGCCAATTTGACAAGGGGTGGATTGTTATGGTTGATACATTGTGTTGACTTGAGAAGTTTAGAAATTATCTAAGTGACTGAGCAGGGAGCAAGGATCCTTATTTTGTATCTATCTTCATCCTGTGCAAGAGGAGGGCACAGAGATTTTGTGAGAGCTAAATATACAATATAAGGGAAGCTCCCTTGTATTGTGTACAATATAAGGGAAGATAAGAGGCTTGCCCTTGCCCTGTTTTGCTCTGGTTGTTTTGCTTGGCTGCTGTCTTGAAGTGTTGCCCATGTGCCATGCCACCCTCTCTTAGAGCCAGCTGATTATGGAATGAAACCTCCCCTAACAGTGAGCTAAATAATCCTTCCTTCCTTCATTTTGGATGTCAGTTATTTTGTCCCAGCAATGAGAGAAAAGTAACCAAGACAGCGTCTCTGGGTCACCACTTAGTGGAGTGTGTCTTTTGTCATGCCCCTTAAAATGCACCAGCCTCTTTTCCCTCACATTGTGTCTTAGTTACCTTTCTCCTTGCTGAGACAAAATACCCAATACCCAATGTTAAAGGAGAAAAGGTTTATTTTGCTCACAGTTTGTGGAGGTTTCAGTCCATAGTCAGTTGGCTTCAAGGCAAGGTGGCATCACAGAGGGGAAATAGTTCAAGGTGGGAAGAAAACAGCAAAAGCCAGCAACGGAACAATGACAAGATACCTTCTATCCCTTATACCCTTCCCAGGCTACCTGCCCCCAGTGGGGGTATCTTACACCCTTAATCCTGGCACTGCAACATGACTCAGTCCCAACATCACATCCTTGACCCTGACAGAACTGTGCCAAACCATCAGTGGACTAATTTACTAATCACACACCCTAGATTCAGCAACCTCTAGAAATCCCCACCTGTGACTGCATGAGGCTTTGAGGGGATCTCTAGATACAAGCCACAACATCTAGGAATTTCATCATAATATTTCTTCTGAAAACTTATCTTCAGGAGCAGAGGTAACAACTTTCAGGTGCATAGCAGAGTACTCAATGTGTAGTACTTGTGCAATAAACTATTATTAAAATGGCCTATGTAGGTCAAAATTAGAGCATTCAAAGTCATATATCACATCAATTTTTGAAGATTTTGTGAGAAATAAGGGAGGGCAGTGGGTTGACTATTCTTGTCTCTCAGGACAGGAAAGATACGTGATGACAGCATCCATTATTTTTCACATAGTTCAGGAAACAAGAAGAATGTTAATTTCAGGATACATAGAGACTTCAAGAAGTCTTGTGTGACTCCCAGATCATTCTCATATGCTTTGCTGCAAACCTATGAGTTCTGTGTCACTAGGTTTGTAACCTATATGATAGATGCTAAGAAAAATGTCTGTCCATTATAAGATTGGGTAAGGAAGCCATTTATGAAGCCATAACCTTAGCTGGGCTGTGACTTGCTTTGCCTTTACAGTTTCTCCACATGGCAGCTACAAGTATCAGCTTGAGGAGGTTACATCATCCTGAGACAGGGCAATGCACCAGTGCTATTTAACTTGGAGGGAACTGTAGTATTTGTAGAACCTTTAATGAATGTTGAGATTTGATTGGGATCTGAGTTTTATTCTTCTACTTTCTCTTCCAACACATGCAGGCACAGATATTCTTTTCATTAGACATTTAAAAAATAACATGAAAAAAGAAGATGAAGAATGGATTTCCTTCTCTGTAAAAAGAGAGTTGCTAATACTTATAAAGTTGGTTTTTCTACCTAAAAATAATGTGTATGTCTGTGTGTACATGTATGTAACTCACAGATATGATTGTAATGACATGTACAGTCTTACAATTATTTATTAATTAAATGAATAAAAGAGTTAAATAATTAATAAATGTAGCCTTCAGACTCTGGGACAAATGACTATCCTTTTTCTTTCCTTACCTTCCACCAAAGGTGTCCCATCACCCAGAAACTGCCAGTAAGTCTTGTGATTCTCGTTCTCTGTAATGTTGTTGATAGAAGTAACCATTGGGCCCCAGTATGTCATTGTTGTTTCGAATCTGAGAATAGAATCACATGTAATCAACACCTCACTTTATGTCGGGCCATAAAGGGTAAAATGAAAGGATAGTGCCATTCTAAATCCTCTAAAATTAGGAAAATCATTCCCAAAGGAAAAAAGTGCAAATGAATAATGAATATGACATTATTCACTTGATAGTAAATCAAATTAAAATGAATGATTTTTAAAAAGCAACTTAATAGTGTAAATGCCCAACAATGAGTGAAAAAGTAGATGAGCGACAGTAAGTATTCAAAATTGAAATACTGAAAGTTACAAAAATATTATATTTTTAATAATTTTCACTAAAGTGGGCAAACACTTATGTAGAAATATTAAATGAACATATGGTATGTAAATTTTACAGAACTATCTGTCCTGTGTAGATGATGAATCACAACCATTGCTGATATGCGTAGAACAAAGATACAAAATTAAAAAATTAGTAGTTGTTTTAATTGTGAATGAACTGTAAATCATTTATTTTCTTCTTAATAATTTTTCATTAAATTTTTACTATGTGTATTTCTCATATTTACAATCCAGCAAAGGAAGCTCAGGTAACATTAAGCCTAGGCTTGGAGGAGTAAGTAAATTTAGAGGGTATGAAAATTAAATCGCTCCCTCTCCAGAAGTGGGCCCCTTTTCTGACTTCTCCTAAACTGAGATTTCTCTGTGTTTCTTTGCTGTTTTTTCTTTTTGCAAACTATGAACATTCCCCGATGCTTAATCTTCTCCTCTGGGATTTATTTCTGTACTCTCTCTCTGACGGGGGTGAGCTTCAGAGTCTGTCAAGTTGGGGCTCAACTGTCAACTCCACCAGCTACACTTTATGTGACTTTAGGAGTTTTTAAAAAATTAACAAATGGTTATCGAAAAGCAACTGTACTTCCACTTTCTGGTAACAAACAAAAAGAAAACATGATTTAGAGGAGTTTTAAAATATGATATAGTGATGAATCTCACCACAAAATTTACAAGACTTCTACACATAAAACTAGAGAACATTACAGAGAAGTTGACTATTTCAAGACACATTTTGAGGTGAAATGCTTAAAGATAACAATTTTCCAAAGACTGACTAATAATGTAATTCCGATGAAAATTAGAGTTTTTAAAAATTGACAGGCTTTTCTAAAATTAATATGAAAATCCAAAAGACTACAATTCATTAAAACAATTTTGGAAAGGAAGAAAAACTTTGTGAGGCTAGCATGACATTATTTGCAGAATTAATATACATTAATATTATCTTTTTTACACTTCCACGTTCTCACACTGCAGAGGCACGACAGTGCTTATATGTATGAGTCTGATTTATTTCACTTATGAGTATGAATTTGATCTGCATCTATTTACCTGTGAGTCTCCAGTTTATCCTTTTCTATGGCTGAGTTCTACTCCACTGTATAAAAAGACAACATCTTTTTTATCTGTTCCTTGGTTGATGGGCATTTGGGTTGTTTACAGCATTTATCTACTGTAAATTGTGCTACTATAAACATGGGTGCACATATATCGTTGTGGCATGATCTTTTAATTTTTCCTGGAAAATATCCAGAAGGCAAATAGCTGGGTGGAATGGGACCTCCAATTCTAGCTTATTGAGGAATCTTTACACTGATTTCCACAGTGGGTGCACCAGTCTGCATTTCCACCAACAGTGGAGAAGGGTTCTTTTTTCCCCACAGCCCTGCCAGCATTTGTTATTGCTTGATTTCTTGATGATAGCCATTCTTTCTGGGGTGAGATGGAATCTCAGTGTTGTTTTAACTTGCATCTCTAGAATTACCAGGGATATTGAGCATTTCTTTTTAGGAATGTTCTTTAACTTCCTTGGGTCTAAGTGCCCAACCTACAAAATGGGGATAACTAGAGCTGTCTCCTGGTCCTGCTTTGTTTTGTTTTACTTTGTTTCCGAGCTCATGCGTCGGCCACCTCCTGCGTGCTTCCTCAGCTGTTTTCATCACTGCTTGCAGATGAGGGTTCTGTCTCCTGCTCATTCTGGTTTCTCCTTTTTGGCCTTCTCCCAAAGTCTTCCAAGGTTTCTGTTTTGAAAACCTGCAATGAAACAAGCCTCAGAAACAGGATATCCTCTCTGACAGATGGTCTTTCTTCCTGAAGCTCCCATCAGTAGCTTTGAAGCTGTTTTTTCTTGATCCCTGCAGCCCGTGACTGCATAGTCTCCCTTGGCATGGCCTGTTTATGTCCTTGTCATGTCGCAGCATCCTGAGTTAGTGGCACCCCAGCTTTTCTCCCGTCCCTGCTCCCCACAGCCTAAGGCACTCTCTGCTGCAAGGATTTCCTCGCTCCAAAATTTGAAATGCTTTAGTTTGCATTTCTCTAAGGGCCAGTGGTGTTGAACATTACTTATGGACCATTTTTCTCTTCTTCTGGGAAGTGTCTATTTATTTCAGTTCCCCATTTTTTGATTGGGACTTTTATTTTGGAGGTCTAGCTTTTTGGAGTTTTTTTTATATATTCTAGATTTTCCTTATTTTAAAGAGAATAAAACCAAACCAAAACAAACCAAACAAGGCAAAACAGAATAAAGCTAATCAGAACAGAACAATGCAAGCAACACAGGACTTTAAAAGAAGTCAACAGGAAATCAACAATGGTTACCCATAATGTCTTTCATTTTCTTCAAAATAGCTGTCCATACCATTCACACAATAAAATCATACAAAACAAAACAGAATAAAACCAGTCAAAACAAAAGAAGGAAAGCATTAGAGGACTTCAAGACAGGATAACAGAAAATCAACAATGGCAAAAATAATGTCTCGTGTTCTTCAAAATAGCCATCCATACTTTCACACATAATAAAATCAAACAAAACAAAACAGAATAAAAGCAATCAAAACAGAAAAATGAAAGCGTCATAGGACTTCAAAACAAGATAATAGGAAATCAACAGTGCTTACCATAACACATCCTATTATCTTCAAAATAGCTGCCCATATCATCAGATACAGGAAAATCTAACAAAACAAGAGAGAATAAAACCAAACCTAACAAAATTATGAAAATGATACAAGAATTCAAAACAAGATAATAGGACATTAACAGTGGTTACCACTTTCTCTTTTTAGGTGTTTCTTCCCCTATCACTTTCATAATATTTATTGTGCTTTTTGGATCCCACTAACTGCTTCAGTTTTTTATACTAGGGAAATAACTTGGTGTTCACCTGTGTGAGTCCAAACCATTTCACCCATGAGCATGATCTCCAGTTGCATCCATTCACCTATGAGAGCCTTGAGATTATCCTACTTTATAGCTGGGTAGTTTTCTATTGTATGAAAATACCATATCGTTCTAATCCTTTCTGCCATTGATGGGCAAGTTACCCTTGCCTTTTTCTAGTCTCCTTTAGTGTGCAACAATTGCTTTGTCTCCTTTGATTTTCAGTCTATGAATTTCCTTTTGAATTACATGTGTTTCGTGTATACAGCATATTGTTGGATCTTGTTTCTTGAACCATTCTCCTTGTGCTACTTTTTATTGATTCACTGAGGTCATCTACATTGATGTTTACAACGAACATGCGTTGGTTCATCTCTGCCATGTTATCCTCCTGCAGTTGGCCCCCCACTTTTTCCCTTTGTTCAGTTGCTTGTCCTGTTTGGCAATACTCCTCTGCTGCTGTTTCTGGAAGCATGGTCATCTTTATGTCTCTAGAATATCCTTCAGCACTCTCTGTAGAGTTGGTTTGGTGGTCATGAATTCCTTCAGTTTTTTTTTTTTAATCATGGAAGTATCTTATTTTTCCCTGAATTTTGGAAGATAGTTTTGCAGGGTACATCAATCTGGGTTAGGAGTTGTTTTCTTTCATAATTTGAAATACTTCACTGCTCTTCTTGACCTGATGATTTATGTTGACAAGTTTGCCAAGATTCTGATGGGTACAGGTGACCTGTTTGTTTCCTCTAACAACCTTTAATATTCTGTTCTTGTGCTGAATTTCTGAGATCTTGATTATTTTCTGTCTGGGTGTAGATTTATTTTGGTTATGGCTCGTTGGAGTTCTATATGCCTTGCTTATCTGTATGCCAGATCCTTTCCCCGTGTTCGGGAAGTTTTATACTATTACTTCTCTAAGTAGTCTTTTTATTTCATTTGTGTTGATCCCTGTTTCTTCAGTGATACCTATCTCTCTTAAATTATTTTTCTTTGTGTTGTCTTCTGGCCACTGAATTATTATTTTTTGGTTCCTTGTTATTTTCAAGAGGTCTTTCTTTTCATGATCACTCACTGCAATCCTGCCTTCAAGGTCAGAAAGTGTATCTTTAGTCTCTTTCTAGAGGTTTTGCCAGCTTTCAATGGCATTTTTAATTTCCTGGATGTCTCTATGAATCCGTTTCACACATTGCAATTACTTCTTATATTATATTGTTAATTCCAGGTTTCTGTCATTTTCCTATGCTCCTCTTTTTTTATTTATGTCTTCTTCAGACATGCTGAGCAATTCTTTCATTACATTTGTCATTTCTTCTTCTACGTGAGGCATTATTTCTGATCTGATTACTTTTACAGTCTCATGAAGTTGTTTCTTTACTTTAGTTGCTTTCCTCTCAGAGATTTCAGGTGTGTGACTTCCATTTTCTTCCAAGACTGTATCTTCCAATCTTGTTCTGTGTGGGCTGAAAGTCTGAGATCACATTTTATTCCTCTGTCTTGCCACTCTCCTGGGTTCCTCCCAACAAGCTGGTCATGGGGTCCCAGGCAGTTCCCATGTTGGCTGCCCCTCTGTGGTGTAGGGGAATGGGACAGGCACCTGGGTTTCTCTGAACCCAGGTTCCCAGGGTGGTAGCAGGACATGGGGCCATGAGGCTTCCCTGATGGCCAGGGGTGCATGATGGTGGGGCTGCTTCTCTCAGTCTGCGTATCTACACTGGAGCTCCCCAGATGGCAACAGTCATACAGGGATGTGATTTTCTGATTCTTCTGGTGGGCAATGGTTGGCTAGAGGAAGCAAGCCCTCTGATGGTGGTGGTGGGCATGCCCTGTATTCTAGATATTACAGTGGACCTCTTTTAAGGACTAGCTGGCAATGTTTTTCCATTTTGAAGGTTGTCTCTTCACTGTTTGTTGCTTCGTTGGCTGTGCAGAAGCCTCACAGACAAATGCATAAAGAAAATGTGGTATTGTTGACTTTGTTTGGTAACCTTATGCAGAAGTGATATGCAGAATGGTATTGGTATACACAATACTTTGCAATAAAGAATGACAAAATTTGAGTCATTTGTGGGAAAATGGATGCTCCTTGAAAATATATTGTTAAGTAAAATAAATCAGCCTCACAAGCTTAAAACCACATAGTTTCTTTCATATGAGAAATCTAAAGCACAATAAAGAGCAAAAGAAAAGATAGATTAAGAGAAGCTAGGAGATAGATCTACTGTAAATGGAAAAGGGATTAAGAAATGGAGGGAGGAGAGAAGGACGGGAATGGGCCATAATATAATTAAGACATGTCGTGTACATGTACCAAATAGCCACAGTGAAAGTAGTTATTATGTATTTCAAATGTGCACAAATAAAGAAATCAGAGAAAGCTTGCAATGCAGTAAGACGGTTACTCTCCTCCCCTGGGATCCCACGTCTCGTTCAGTCCCCCCCAACCTTGTCTTCATCCTGTATTCTCTTCTCATGAAACTGGCTGCTCCCCAACCCCAGATTCCTTGTTCACTGCTGCCTCAAATACTTTTCTACAGCCATGCCTTCTTCCAGGAATGAACCCATTCCACATCTTCCTAAACAGCAACAAATCCCTGTGGTCCAAAGTCCAGAATTTCCCTTGACTATTCCAATCCACGTTCTTACATTTGAATTTCTGGAGCTACAACTCTATTGATTTGCATGCTTAACTTTTATTAAGAATGTCTTTCTATGTACTAGACTGCAAGCACTTCAAGAGGCTGTTAGATAAAAATACGGCAAATTAACCAGAAGGAGAATCCTAGGAAAATGAAGGAAGAAGAGAGAATGGGATTTCAGTTAGGGTGAGCAGCATTGCGAACACCACATGAACACTCACTTGAATATAGGACTCATGCGCTGGGCTTCTTCTAGAACGATGAGGAGCACCGAACCCCCTTTCACGCTGACATAAATGGTCGCGTTGAAGCGCAGCTCCGTCCCTGTCAGCTGGTTGTTTATGGTGTACACGATGGTGATGTTAGATGCCGAGGTCGGAGCAGGGGTGGGAAAGATAGGCTCAGGGGATGGCACTGCTGGAGCTGTGAAGAACAAAGTCATCACATCCGTCAGAGATTATAGTGTTTCTCTGATACACACAAAACTGTGAGTGGCAACTTATCCCAGAAAGGGTGTCAGGCAAGCAATAAATTTCAGAGCAGTGAACAAGGCACTTGGGCAACTCATGTAGAGTCCTGGCAAAGACTCCCCAGCTGCCTTGCGAGTGCCAGGAAATCCCCGGGAGCAGGCTAAGGAGTTGGGTAGATGTGGTGTGTTTGATACGATTGGGATCAGTTTGCTAGCTTTTGTTCTCTGTAGGTTTTTCATTGTGATAGACAAGAAATTCATAATGTTTTTCTTGTCTTAAGAAGTCCATGCAGTGTCAATGAGTAATATGTTAGTATTTGACTAGAAAGGAGAATCAGTGAAAGATTTACCTCTGGAATGGTGGAAATTTTGCAAATAATAACTAATTTCTAAATGTGCCTATCTGCATTGATTGAATTTTAAGTGTTTCTGCATTATATTTATAATTGTAGAAAATAGAGATGTTTCAAATTAAAAATTCAGATTCCACATTTCTGCCCCATTCCTTTGGGGTTCTATGAGGACCAAGCTTTCATAATTCAATCTCTAAGGCTTGGTTGAAATGTCATCTCTGTTCTCCTAAGCCTCCCAAATAAAACCAACAATTGGTCCCTACTTGTTTTAATGTTTTTGTTCTGTATATAGATTTAGTTTGCGTTTAATACCTGTGTAATTATTCCAAATACTGTAGCTCTTTGTATACACATTCCCTAGCTTGTAAAGAGCAGATACGGTGCAATATACATAATATTTGGTGGTATGCTTGTTAAGAGAATGAATGAAAGCATTTGGTTGTTGGGAATATGGGTTTTTCAACCCTAGGGTCCCACAGGAGGCTTTCCCCTTAGTAGATGCTCAGGAAATCAACGCAGAATGAAGTAGCTGGGGGACTGAACTCTGAGGTCCAGATGACTTGGCTGTGTGGTAGTGCACCCCCTTGGAGACTGGAAGTCAGATAACATAGGACCCTTGTGGGTCACTTAATATTGATCCACACTTCATCCTTGGTGTATGTTGCTTCTTTTGGATAGTGAAGAGGCAGATGTTAGAAGAGTTCTTACCAGAACTGCAGTTCACGTAGGGCACATCCAAGTAGGTCTTGCCTTTCAGGGATGGCAGGATTTGGGCAATGGCCATAGGATTCTGAAATTTTCCCTGCTTAATCTCATCGAGCACGATAGCTATCGTCTTCTCACAGTCCCACTGCTTGTCGAGCTGCTCAGGGGTCACAGAGAGCGCCTGGGACAGGGGAATGGTAGAGAGACAGGGACAGAGAAATCAGGGACAAAGAAACTTGGCCTGTATCTGCCGGTAAGGGACAGACTTTGTCAGTAATCTTAGCGATCTTCATAATCCACACGGAAGTGACACAGGATTGGGACTACATTCACCATCCACAATGTGACATATGTGTCCCTTTGTGCCCTGTCCATCACGTGGTAGTCGCAGAGCAAACTTCTGCACAGCGATCAGATTGAGAGAACACTGCCCAGGCTGCCGCACTCAGGAAAAGGGTTTAGGTGCAGAGCGAGGGTGAGGTTGAGCCAGGCAAGCTCCTGAGAAGACTGTGCTTCAGGATGACCTGGCCACACACATGCTTCCTTGTGTTTCACACTGGCACACGCACCCTTGTGGACTTCTCCTGGAACTGTAACTGGGTTTCTACTGTCAGTCTGAGGCTTGAGGACCCTGGACACAGGGTGGATTTGTGGCCTGGGCTGGGCAGAACAGGCCCCCTGTGCCTTGGGGAAATGGTTGGTGGGTGCACGCCCACCCCAGCATACAGACACTGGGGGAGAGGGACATTTATTCCCAAGCTGTGGTTATTCATCTGGGACCATGTGCACAAATACCTAAATGCTAGCGACCATCTTCCTTAGCCACCTTGAACAAGTCACGAACCAGGGCTGTGGGATGACAGAAAGAGTGGTTCCTTATTTCAAGATTTGAGCCCTTATTTTAGTTTTCCTGAAATCACCTAGTCTAACCTGGGAAATTCCAATATATGTGAAATAGTAAATCCCCATTTTTTTTGCTTGAGCAACAAGGATTTGGGTTCTGTCACTTGCAAAATGAATGTTGATTAATGTACGAGCAACTTACTTCACCCTGCTGAGTTTTCTATCTAGTAGGTAAAACAGAAACAATAATTCCTGCCTGTCCCTGGGGGAGCATCATTTGATGGATGGAAATGCGTTCTGCAATACAGGATGCAGCAGATATCTTGGCACCTCCCCCTTTACAGTTGTGCTGACCAGGGACCACAAATTATGTTAAGGGGCTGGGGTTTGTGATGACCAACTGGTCTGAAGCTGGGAATGGAGAAAAGGAGAAGGTGGGTATGAGAGAGAAATGATCTCTCCTCTAGAGAGCAGGGTGGGCAGTTGGGTGGTAGTGACAGGAGTGACCATCCGGATAACTTTGGAAATCGTGGGCTATGATTCTTGCTAAAGGCCACTTTATGAGGTTGTTTGGTTTAAGAGGCATCACCAGGCAGAGACTCCTCAGCGAAAACATCATCCTAAATTGCACTGAGTGAGAAATTGCCCCTGGAATAAAACATCACCAATGCCAAGCCTCTGGAGTGTTAAGCTGACAGAAGTCGTTCATAACTCTGCACAAAGAAGTTTGTCAGACACTTCATCTGTGTAAGTTCCTATCTGAGGACATTTGAAGTCAGTAAACTTTTTTTGGAAAAAGGGAGAAAATTTGGGACATAGGAAATGTTGCACAGGTCCCTTTGGGAAGGGATGAGGTATCTTGGGCCACATGAAGGACACTGAGATTTGAGAAGTAAGGAAAGGTGAAAACCTTTAATGACTCTACTGTCCTACCAAAAGAGACTGTGAACAGTGAGCATGACATTGTATCTGTGATGCTTTTGGACATTGTATTTCACTGAACCTAGTTGTTATCATGGAAAAGATTAAATTCAGAGAAAGTCAATATTTGTTCAAGATGGCGGTGGATCTGGGACTGAAACCCAAGTTAATATAGCTTTACAACCCTTTGATCTCAATACCAGAACATTTTAGATTAGACAAAGGGCATATTTTACACATCTGCTGATTTGAGATCTGAGACTACCTGTGTGAACTCCACATAGGGTCAGTAATGAGGGTAGAGGGAAGTTACATATCTTAAAGAACAAGAAAACCAGATGGCCCGTGGTATCTGGATACAGCTTATCAAAGGTTCCTAGCAGCTGATTAAATTCTAAACAGAACTCATGAGCCAAATTAGCAAGATTTCTCAGTCTGGCACTGAGTTGAAGTGATGTTATTTTAAGAGAGTAGCTCCACCCATCTCCACCAAAATTTTATTTTGATTGAACTCATTCCTTCCAGCCTACTTTGTTACTTCTACTAGACTTGAGCCTTGGGAATAATCTTATGTGACTTAGTCATTGAAAAAATGATAGTTTTTCCTACAAAAAATCTCATTGACCATAACAGAACTATGTTCTTATTAGTAAATTCTGCATATGGTACATTGGTATGGAAATTTGTTTTTATTCTTATGCTCTTCATGAGCTAATTCTTAGCTGTTTATGCCTTTTTCTAGATTTTTAGTGTATGGGTATTAATAATGGTCTCTATTTTTCCTCTCAAGAGACAATTTCTTTCTCAGAGGAATCCAGAACTATACTAGGTTCAGGGCTAGCCATAAAACTCCTTGATTCTCCCTTTTTATTAAGCACCGTAAATACAAACCTGCTTTTTAAGATCAAGATGAAAGGCTGAAAAAAGAACATTTGGTTGCAAGACTGAGTTAAAAAATTCAGTATTTTTAAGCACTTGCTTTAAATATCATTATTTATACACAAAACATTCAATAGTCTATATGTATTACTAGTGAATTGGTTGTTATTGATAACAAACCAAAAATCTTGGATTTTTTTTTCATTTTTTCCAAGGAAGGAAGATTCATTCATGTAAGATTGTTTTCATGCTTTATCCATGGGACAGGGAAGAATGAACACTTATTCACATTTTACCAGTTGAATCGTGGAGGCCCAGGCACCACAAGGATCTACCCTGAGTCACGCTAGTCGGCGTCTCCAGAGATGTTTGATACCTGGTCTCCAGATCCCAGAGTCCAGGCTAGTTGGCACGGACTCAGCCCAGAGCGTCCAGGGTGGGTTTACCTGCATGGCGAGGCCAGTACTGTAAATGTTCCCGATGATGCCGTTGTCTTTGATCCTCGTGCTGATTTTCTCCACAATGCTCTTCAGCACGCAGCTAAACAGGGTTCTGTAACTGTCCCCAGAGCCCACGGGGATCCTGTTGTACATGCAGGTCAGAGCCAAGGTTGCCACCGCTCCTGTGTCTGTGAATCACGGTGGGACCGGATCATTACCACCCCATCCCCACAATTCAACAAATAGAACTTGTCATGTCCTCATTGCATTCTAGGCAGAAGATCAGGACAAACTGCGAAATAGTCCCTGTAATAGTTTAAGAGGTCAGGAAACAAAGGCTCAGAGGAGCTAAGTAGCTGCCCAAGGCCACATGGCCAATAGGCAGCAGGGCAAGAATTTGAACCCAGCTTCACAGTTCATGCTATTAATTAATGAAGATTGACACTGTATTCAATCCCACTTCTCTTGTCCCGGTGTTTGTCTCCCCTCATGTCATTGTTCTTGAAGGCCTGGGTGTCCCCCTTCTCTCTTAAGCCTTCCTGGTCTTCCCAGCACAGTGCATAGTCTCTGCCCTGAACTCCTCTAGCGTTTGTTTTTGTATCTACTTTGCCATCTTGGTGCTCTCTGCTGTGCTATGTTGTTGCTATGATCTGTGAATGCTTGAGTGTTGGGAACTTGGGACCCTCATAGCACCCAGAAATGGTAATTTTTTACATCATTTGTGCTTGATAAACATTATGGA
>RJWM01044552.1:0-13231 GCA_004363535.1 Dasyprocta punctata | reverse complement strand
TCTCATGAGGTAATAGGACTTTTTTGGAGGTGGATGAATCTAGAATGTGTGATTGATTCATGGTGCTGGGATTAAGGGTGAGTGATATCTGGATCCATCCACTGATTGGATTGAGACTGCCCTAATCCTGGTAGAATAGATACAATGTAAGAGATGGAAAAAGGCTTATCTATCTCCTCCCCTGCACCTGTTGCTTTTGCTGTCTTCTGCTGTCATGAACTATTGCCCCTCTGCCATATGCCACACTGGCTTGCAGTTATCTGAGTATGGACTGAAATGTCTACAAACTGTGAGGTAAATAAACCTTTCCCCCTTTAACCTGGGGTGTTGGGCATTTTGTCATTGCAATAAGACAAAAGTAACTAAGAGAGTAGGCTAATTATTTAGATCTTTTAAAATAATGTATCTATGTGAGGCCTTCAGCAAGCTTTCTAAGACACTATCTGTTGATGCCTACTTACTGGAAAGCAATAGAAGGAGACCTTGAAGAGATTCCCTTCACTCTGTGTCAGTATTTTCAACTCTTAGCTATCTACCTCTTACATTGGATGTCATAAAACTGCCAATATTTATTCAGAGCTTTTTCAGTGGAGTGTCTCAACAGATTCATTGTCTCCTGTGCCCATGAACAAAAAGTTAAATGACAGTATGTGCTTTCTCTGACTCAAATTTCTGACTTGTGTTATTGCAGTAAGGGAGTAGAGAGAGTTATCATTGATATTCTCATTGTGGTTACTTGTTATTATATTTGACTTCTAAGATATGGATAGCTCAACTTCCTATGCAGCTCAACTGACCTTCAGACACATTCTTTGTTTAAAAAAAATTACTGAAAATCTTGTTAGTCTCAAAATCAACAGCCTCGGATGTATGTGATCATCCATGTATTATCCCAGAGACCTTCCTTTACGTACTGTACCACAGAAGGCGAATATAATCTTTTCCTTCAAATATGTTCATATTCAACAAATCCTTCTTTATAAAGGACAATCTGGTTTGTAAGAAATTTGGAACTCGTCTTATTTTCATGACTAACCTTCAAAACATCCTACCAAGTCAGTAAACAAATTTCAATACTACTTAATGAGAACGACACCTGTCCCCTCTTTAGTCCCATGATCTTAATATGCCCTTGATATTTCTTGCTTATAATTGTTCAATGACCTTTTAGCTAAATGCCAAACTGTTCCCTCTAAACTACACAGTATGATTAAAATATATGAAAAATGACTAAATGTAAAAAGATTATTTCAGTAAAAACTACATTGCCATTAATCACCTTTAAAACACCCACCCCATGCTTTGAACAAACTTATCTTATTGTTCTCACCATTTTTTGTAGCAGTTTTTGCAAGATACAAAGAAAAATAGGGAAAAACCTGGCGGCAGCCAGTGAAAAAGCAGTGTCATGAAAATATAATACTCTTTGTTCATTCAGCTTATTCACTGGATATGGCACCATGGGACTTCTGCCTCTCCCCAAAGTCAAAATGACTATAAAAGCTATATATTTCAAAGTTTCAGAATATTGAGAGATCCCCAAAAGCATAAACAAAGACACAAAAATGGACTGAAACCTCTACAAACTGAGAGCAAAATAAAATTTTTCTTTTTACATTTGGGTGCTGGATATTTTGTCTCATTAACAAAAGAAAGGTAGCCGGGCGTGGTGGCACACGCCTTTAATCCCAGCACTCCGGAGGCTGAGGTAGGAGGAGCGTTGTGAGTTCGAGGCCAGCTTGGGCTACAACGCGAGCGCAAGGCTGGCCTGAGCTACACAGTGCGACCCTGCCTCAAAAAAACCAGGGCCGGGAGTTTGGCTCAGCGGCTTACGCGCCTGTCAGGCAGGCGCGAGGTTGTGAGTTTAATCCCCGGTGCCGCAAAAAAAAAAAAAAAAAAAAAAAAAAAAAAAAAAAAAAAAAAAAAAAAAAAAAAAAAAAAAAAAAAAAAAAAAAAAAAAAAAAAAGAAAGGTAATTAACACATTTTTCTTCTTGATTCCTGTACTGCAATTCATTCCCTTACATGTCTAGTTTGTCCCTAAATAAGTGCTGATTTGGAGGGGCTTTATACTTTTTCATGACTGTGTCTTTGGCTCAGGTTGGCCTTTAATCAGTTATAATGGAAATTAAAACTGAAACATTAACATGAATATATAAGCAAATGGTTTCATTGTGAAATAAAAGAAAATGGGAACAGACTTTAGCTTAAGCATTGAAATGTTGTAAGGGGCACAGTCCTGAGATCAGGCCAGGTAATCCCCTTAACAACAGAAAGTAAGAGTAAGTAGAGAAAAACTTCAATTTAAGGAGCTAAAAGGAGCACAGCTCTGGCAAATCACAAGGCCAGACTGGACCATTAACAAAAGAAAAAGACTAGGTTTATGCAATGCTGTGGTGGACTGGAGTCTGGTGGATCATATTCTCAGATTTTGTTTTAGATCTCAGAAAAAAAATACTTAAGGGGTAATTTTATTTCTATGACATAATTGTTCCTAATTAGTGATATTAAGGACAGTCACTTTTGTTGTTATTGTTGTTGTTTTGCTTTTTGTTTTTGGCTCTGCTACAATCCCGAATTCCCCAGGAGACTCCAGTTTTAGGGCAATGACTGGAAAACTTTAGACATCTATTCTGGGAGGGTAAAAGTTGGTCATTGAACATTTCTGTAAGTCTCTTATTTGGTATTGTCAGTATTGACAGAGGATGAGATAAGCTGGGTAAATTTAGGGTGAATAAACTTTGAAATACTAGTTTTAGAAATTCCCCAAATCATTAAACGCTGCTACTGGCAGAGCTGAGCAGGAATCAGACCTAAAGTTATAATGTAATAGAGGAGACAGCTATGAGATGAAGTTTAAGATGTCAAGCTTTTTTCCTCTTCAGCAACCCAATGGGCGTCTGTAGTCGCATGTAAAAATCATTTGCTAGCACAAATAGTTTTTAAGCTCTGAGTGCCTCAGACGAAAACACAAATGATAATTTTAATGAGTAATAGGCTAAAGGTCTGGCTGTTTATCCTATGTCTTTCTGTGGTGTTATTTATTTAATTTTATCTTGGAGACACAGGAGGGAGGCATCCTGCCTTTCATGATGCATGAACATTTTGATTTTTTTTGTTTGTTTGTTTTTGGTACCAGGGATCAAACTCATAACCTCACACCTGCCAGGCAGGCGTGTAGGCCCCTGAGCTAAATCCCCAGCCCTATTTTTTGAGACAGGGTCTCACTATACAGTTCAGTCTGGCCTTGAACTCACTCTGTAGCCCAGGCTGGTCCTGCCTCAGTCTCCCAAGTGCTGCAAATTTTGATGTTGATAACAGTTTTGGGGAAAATGAAGTGGTAGGAAAAAAAATGCATGCCATGTTTTTAATGGATCTCAGCATACACATGCACTTTGTCCCCATTCTGGTCTCTACCTCATTTGCACATTACAGTCTGGGCTGAACACTTTTTCCCTATCACATTTAATTTCTATTCAAACTTCTAATTGCAACTTGATTATCCAAGATGGATTTTCTTTTTCTTTCTTTTGTTTTTGAGTCTGTGTTTAATGTATTTGTTGCTGCTTCTTAATGCACATCATTCTGTCACTTACAGCTCTTCTTTCACTTTTGTAAATATTGTTTTGTATTTTGCTTTTCAGCAATGACTGAAATTTTTCAAATAAAGAACACACAATAAATGTATGAAGTTTTAAGAAAAATAAAAAGGGAGGAAAAAGCTGATATTTATGTAATACTATATAACTTATAGTGTATTTTCACTTTGAAAAATGAATCATGAGAGAGAAATTCAAACGAAGCCACATTTAATTTCTGAAGAAATGTGGGAAGAGACAAAAAGGTTCATCAAGGTAGTAGATATGGAGATGAATATTTAAAGATGAATAGAACTTTGGATGGTTACAAATGATCTTTCAACCACAGAAAACAGCATAAACAAAGTCACTATATTTGGAAACTGAACACTATGTTTAGAAAATAGAAAAATTAAATTCAAATTTGGGAGTGGCATAGATAGGAAAGTCTTGGAAGACAATGGTGAAAAGTAAGTAGGTTGAGGTAGGAGCATGAAGTTCTGTTCATATCAACTGTAAAAATACTATTTACAGAAGCAAAAGTACCATTAAATTATTTAATTTAGGCCGGAGTGGATTCTAGGAAGAGAAAGAGATGGGCCTCTTGAGAATCCGCCCTGTTGGGTTAGAGAGGCTCCAACCAGAAGACAACTAGCCTGCCTTCCTGGTGAGTGCATGACTGCTGCGGACTCCAGGAAGAGAAAGATGTGCCTTCTGTATGCCTACTGGTGTGCCGGCTAAGAATCAAGGACATCTCCCCCCACCCCCAAACAACCTGCTGGTTTGGAGGACTGGCTAAATAGTTAGCAACTAAGGTACATAAAGCAACTAAATGCTTGTATTGTTTGGTTGATTTTGCAGGCCTGGGGTCTGCAGCCTGACCATTTCTTGGGAAGATGATAGTATGCAATGTAGCAAATATGGGTCTTCAAGACCCAATGTTGTTCTCATTGTTTTGCTTTATTCTGATTAATTTTTTTGCTTTATTTTATATTCTGTTTTTATTGGTTTTATTGTGTTTTGTTTTCAGTTTGATTTTACTATACCTGATGGCATGGTCAACTATTCTGAAAATAACAAGATATACTATAGTATCTATTGTTTTCATAGCATCTTTCTTTGAAGTTCTGTACCAGTTCTACTGCTTTGTTTTGATTGACTTTGTTCTGTTATGTTTTGTTGGATTTTACTATCTTTAAAACAAAAAAAATTACAAAATTCAAAAAAAATATTTAATTTTTTTAACATTTAGGTTATTTTTAAAACTCTGTTCTCATAAAGTCATTTAGAGATCCATTTTGTCTTTACAGAATTAGATGTTGACATCCAGCATGATTTCACTTGAGCAGTAAAAATAAATGGAGTATTGGTACATTCAGTCATTTAATTAGTAAGCAGCATGCAAAGGAGAAAATAGCTTGTGTTTTGTTTTTGTCTTGGAAAAAATAACTAAATATGCACTGATTAAGCATAATTTATGATTTGATGTACACTAAAACTTTAGAGTTAAGTGAAATTCTTTAGAAATGAAACAAAATTTGCTCTACTCTTTTTACTACCCAGTGCAGTTCAACATTTTACAGACCTATGAAACCTATATCTAACATTCCAAGTAGTTATCTACTGGAGAATGTTAGGTCCTCTCTGTAATAAGCATCACTTTATTGTCTGACTTTATAATCATTACCAACATTAACATCTATGCACTAGAATCCTCAAGTAAGCTACAACTCATTGAATAATATTTAAGTGCAGAGTCATTTCCAAGACAGGTGAGTCAAGATGCAACTGGAGTTATATGAAAGAGACATAAGCTTAGCTGAAACTTACAATTCTTATAAATGAATAGCTAAGATCCATGAGCACCCTCATGTCAGAAAAGACACATTTGTGTCTACATACAATTTTCTTTATTATTATTTGTTCTTTCTTCAAGTCACAGTATTGAAAATTGAGATAGTTCATCTTATTTTGTAGGATAGGGAATAAAGGAAAGAGAGATAGATTGTCAGTTTTCTATGTAGCCACAATGCTGCCAACAATACAGATCAATAGTGTGCATTGTGCTTTCAAGGTTATGCACAGCAGGTAATTTGGTGCTGGAAGAAACATGAAGAACATAATATGACATCCTGGAACTCAAAGTGCTTGCTTGTTGGTGTGGCATATATTGTTTGATTTAGAATAGATCTTCTGGTTCAAAGAGCTTACTTTATAGATGTGAAACCTAAATCCCCAGCCAGTAGGAAGAGGGTATATGATGGAGGATGCCTAATGACATGCTATCAAGGTCTTTTCTAACTCTAAAGCCAGTATTCCTCCTCTTATATGTCTTATATCTCACTGTGTCTCAGGTTTAAAGTTATGAAAAGACATTGTGTGGGACTAGAAGCCTCACGAGGACCACCTCCCTCAGTCTCACATGTCTGTAAACACATACATACACACACACACACACACACACACACACAATTACATGGTTCATTTTGTAAAATAGCACTAAACTGAGGCAAGAAAAAAGTAAAAACAACTCAAGAAAGACCACAATCCAAATACATAGCTATCAGAAAAATCTATTTCCCACAAAATGAACATAGCAGCATGAGCTGTAGAATTTGGGATAGCCAGTGGGTTTCTTCTCAGAAATGATTTTAAATACCATGGCCTGCCAAAGAGACTGATATCCTTATGGGTAATTCTATCTGTTAATATAGCAGTTAGTATGAATTTAATACAAAGGCCTCTCATTGAGGCAATCTTTTTTCTTTAATGTTTAGACCTCAGGGGATGACATAATATGATGTGAATGATGAAACTCTCTGTATTGAGAATTTCTGTACTAAGTTAATTTGTTGCATTACTAGCTTCTACTGTTATTTACAGATAGCCACTTTCAAGAGTTTTAAATTTAATCATAGAAAATATGCATCAGGACACCAGATTTCTGACAGCATTCATGGACATTACCCTAATAATTGTAGAGAAGGGAAATCTTGTTTAATTGTAAAATTGCCTCTACTGTGCACAGATTTATTTCAGATTTGTTAGGTTTTCCTCTACCTCCAAATTTTGGTTATCAGGAATGTCCTCATTCATTACTTTTATAGGTCAGTGCAAAAACAAGTTGTAATGTACTTACAATTATGTCTAATATTAATGACTACCTAAAAATATACTTTACTTACTGTTGTAGTCAGGGGTTACAGAGAGAACAACTGCATACAGGACACAGAGTTTGTAATACTGTTTTACGATAGTCACCCACAGTTATATACAAGGAAGTGCAGGAAAATCTATCCACAACACTAAGACCGAGGATATTTAGCCGAGGGCCTGGATCCCACAGCAATGTCCTGCAAGAGTCCAACTAGAGACCCAAATGCATGACAATGCCTCCCACAAATCCAACTGGAAATCTAAGAGCCCACAATAAGGACTCATGCCAGTCTATTTATGGTTCTGTGCTGGGAAGGCCAAAGGTCAGCGGTAGAACTAGGAAATCTATGCCAGCAGGGTGAAGGTGCTGTGCAGTGGGTTGAGGGTTCTAGGTGGGAGCCAAGAAGTCACGCTCAAAACAAGAAGCGGGACTGCCCTGAAGAGCACCACAGCCATCCTCAGTGGCAACAAGGTCCCACACTCCTCTGATGATGAGAACTGTCGAGCACAGGTTAGGAAGCCCAGCGTGACAAGCTTCTCCAGCACTCAGCTTCTCCTCTGGAGCCAGGAAACAATGCACAATGTGAGGAGCAGGGCTCCCACAACGTGAACCACAGCCATTCTCATTGATGAGGTCCTGAGCTCCTCCAGTGATGATGACCGAATCCATATTGAGGAAGCCAGCATGACAAGCACCTCCAGGAGAACCAGCAGCTCTAAACAGCAACTCTTGGAAGAACCCATAACACCTCTCTCTTTTTCTCCATGTCTCTATTTATGCTGGCAACTTTCCTCAGGTGAGCCGTTCTTACTCAACACCAGCTGAATTCAGCTGGTGCTAAGTTGAACACCAGTTTTTAATCCATAACACTTACTAAAAGTAATTCTGTGGAAAAATGTTCCATTGATAAGAAAGTAACTCTTAAAATATTATTATCCTATTAAACTGTTTTAATAGAAAGTTTAGTGGATCATTAATGTTCTCAGACAATGCATTTTACCATGGGTCTGAGGAGTTTATGTGATTATGTATATGGGCTATTTAGAGTTAAAGGCATTTGAAAAACAGCAAGTGCAAGATCACTATGGCTTTCTATTTCTTAAAACAGAAAATGAAGTTCCTTTTGTGGCTCATGCTTTCCATAAACAGAGAGAAAGTAACATTCTTACCATCCAAGATGAGAAACTGAAATGAAGATAATTTTGCATAGATCTTAAAAACCTCATATTTTTATGCCTCCTTGTATAATTTAGTTTCTTTTCCACAACTTTTTACTCTTTGTCCATTCAATGCATAAATGATCAATTCTGTGTCTTTGGACACTTTATTTCTTTATGAAATCTCCTATGCCATGGAAAACTAATATTAAGCACATTTGTATATTTTTTCTCCTGATCTGTCTGAATTCACCTTTTTGTCATAGCTGCAAAAACAACAAAAGCTCAGAACAAAAACAACATACAGGCTAGAGGTAAAATTTGACTTCCCCTACATCCTCATATATCCAAATATTTATTTGTGTATGTTACCATTCCTATTAGTTATTTCTCCTCTCATAAAAATATCATCTTTAAAACTCATTAATTAAATAATATAATGTATGCATATAATTAAAAAATGGAGCTGCACTCACAAATTCTGCTGCTCCCCTTCAAACATTGGCCTTTAAGAATGGTTATATTTTGTCCTAAAGCAAAATAACTGCTAACTGCATAATATTGACCTCAGTCTCATTCACAAAATCAATAGCAGAAAATGTAAAACTAAAAAAAATTTTGATAGCTCATGGTCACTTTTAATGATTTTATCACAGTGTCAGGATCTGGAGGAGTGAGGTTACCAGGAGACAGCCTGTAAATATGTGAGCTGTTGCTACTTTAAAATAAAATGCTTTACAGAAAATTTTAAAAGGCATTTGCGTATATTTGTGTTTGTGTGTGTGTGTGTGTGTGTGTGTGTGTGCACATGCCTGCTTGTGCACTCAGAAGAAGGACTTGTTGCAATTATAAATATATCATTCAGCTGTTCAGTATTCTTAAAAGAAAATTATTACACTGTGACTGGATATATGTATCTTTTTTATTTAAGAAAAAAAAGACACATAAAAGACAAAAAGCAAAAGAGACAAGCAAACGACAGCAGTAAATTCACAACAGTAACATTATAGGTTTACAAAACAAGATGATAGGAACTTGACAATGGTTGCAATATTCATATCGTTACCTTCAACGTGGTTGTTTACATTAACAGGTATAGATGTGTAAAATTGATCTAATTATATGACTAGTAACTATTCTTACTCAATAACTAATACATTCAGCAATATAGTCATTTTAGTTATCTTACATATACATATATACAGATTTATGTATTTTTGATCAAAGTAACAGTAGAAGATTTTAAGTTTTCATAGGTCAAATGTTACTTGTTAATAACTAATCCTCAAGTGCATTTACTCAGCAGAGTGACCCACAGGATATAGCATAACAGTTAATGCCATGGACTCCGTAGTCAATTAAATGGGAGCCACTCTTGGCTTCAGTGTTTATGGGCTGGATTATTTACAAGATGTTAAGTTAATTTCTCTGTGTCTCCAAGTTCTTCATATAAGTGGAATACAATCATCATATCAAAGGATAGAGTGAGACATCAAATGTAAGGAAAAAATTTTTTTTCAAATTTGTCTGATAATAGTTAGAATTTCACTTGTTGGTAACATACATGTAATATATATATATATGTGTGTGTGTGCGTGTGTGTGTGTGTGATTTTGATAAAAATTTAAATAAAATTATCAAATACAATCTGGAAAGTCTCCCAATTTGAATGGGATGGTTATATTTATATACATATAATTTATTTATATGCATATATATTCACATCTGTGCATGCAAGTATGGATTTACACAAAAATATGTTCTTCATCCTGCCTCTGCCCATTGCCAATTCTAAAGTGTTTATTTGTTAGAGCATCACTGCACTTCATGTATCTTTTTTTAACTGTAGAAAATTTCCATATTTAGTGGTTTTAAACAACATAAAATTACTATTAGATTACTCAGTTTGGGGGCTCACAAATATAAAGTGAATTTCATTCCTGCCACAGACTGTAGAAGACAATGCATTTCATTCATTTCTCTCACCTTCGAATGTTGCCTTCATTCTTTGCTTAAAGCCCACATTCCTTTGGCCTTGTTCCCTCATCCTACCATCTTCTCAGACTGATTTTCTTCTTTTCTATTTTTCCTCACCAAGTCCTATGGCTAACATTGTACACATTTAGTTAATCTCCTCATCTCAATATTCTGAAATTAACGGTATCAGCAAAGCACCTTTTCTTACATTTGAAAAAAAAATTCACAGAAACTAGGGATTAGATGTGGGTTTCTTCCAGAGAACATCACTTTCCCTCCAAAATAAAGGTACACAAATAAGAAAATAGTGCAATTTTTATAGTGGATCTTATGGATTTAAGAGAACACCAAGTTTATTTGTTATCATCTCGTGCAAAAACTGGAAAGATACTAGGAATAGACTGAATAAATGAAACATAAATTATACTTACTCATCTTGTAGATAATGATTTAATATTATTTCCCAATTTCCTATAATCTTACCAATGTTGCATTTCAAAGCTCTTATGCAAAGTCCCCCAAACATTTCCTGCCTCTTTGAAGACAGTCAAAGACCAATCCAAAGTTGATAAAATCATCAATTGCTGGGGAAGGGCACCACAGGGATTGTGACTGTTTCATATTCTAACAGCAGAAGCAAAGGACATAAATAGAGACCCAAAACTCACATGAAGCCCCAGAGTTAAAAATACAGCATCTATGAACACATCCTACTAACACAGATGCAATGTCAGTCCCCTGGAAACCCTCCTTAATCAGTGGACTGCAACTGAGTTCAGATTCTGACAATCGGAAGAGACACCCTTCACACTTGAATTCTTTATTTTCATGAATGACAAGAATGGGAATTTTTGGTGCGAATTATTTCTTTACCAGCTACGCTTTTTCCTTAGGTGCTGTTACTTTTAATATCACAATCCTGGTTAGAAAGTATGAGAGGATAGTGCCACCCTTCTGCACCAACCTCAGCTTCCACACTGAGGATCCTGGGCTCTGGCTAAGATAATTATCCTTTCACTTCAGATTTTATTTCAGTCAATTTCCATTCCCTCTCACTTCTGAGATATTTTCTTAACTAAGTGTAAACTGGTTAACCTGAATTTTAACATCATGAGTTACATTTTTCGGTATCTTTTAGTACAAATTCAGCAATAAGAACATACTGCCAACAAAACCAGTTCCAGTTAGTCATACTGAAACACTACTTAAATTTTTGTGCTGTAAAATTCAGTTTTCTAAGGAAATCCCACTAACTGTATTTGTTCTGCTTCCATTCAACTCTAAAATGAATTTTAAGTAGTATCTTCTTTTATTGACTTTTTAAAAATAGGTAAAATAATTTATAAGGGAACACCTGGCACATGACTCTTGGGATTACAGGATGATGTGAATTGTAAATGACTTTCACCAGGTGCAGATGTCCCTGTCCCTTAATGTATGAGAAAGCAGTTGCCTGCTGTGTGACTGAAAGACTTTGGGTTTCTTCTCCACACTAGAGACTTACCTATCTGGTCCTTGGCTTGCAGTTCTCAGTATTCTCCTTTAGCAAGCCATCGGAGTTTTCCTGGGGGAACTCTACTCTCAATGCATCAAGTTCTACTGCTTGGAACTGATCTCCCTACCCGCTAAGATAATGGAAGGCCCAGCACAGGACAAAAAGTAGCACTGACCTCTTCTTTGTGATGCCCTCTTACTTGTCTGTGCCATGCCAAGATTCTCAATTAGGGAGTATTTTGTTTTTATTTCTTTCTGCTGTCCAATATATTTGAAGTAACACTATCTGATCTCACAAAAAAAATAATGGAAGTGTATCAAGACCACGACTAAATAAATCTGTCCAATCAATTAGACAGCACTGAGAAGATGCCCACCCATACCAGTTTGGCTTTGCAAATAATAAGATTATGAGAATAAATATGTTTTCAGTTGTCTTCTAAAATATATTGATAATCAAACAATTTTCATTACACAAACTTTCCCATTTTAAGCTGCTGTCTTTCATTTTAGTACTGCAATAGACTGTTAACTATTCTCATTATTTCTACTCTTTTTCTTATTCATTTTATTTTCTACCCAGAAACTACCCCAAGATCCAAACTTTTTTATTTTTATTTTTATTTTTATTTATTTGTTTATTTATTTATTTATTTAGTTAGTTAGTTATCTTTTTGAGACAGGGTCTTTCTATGCTGTTTAGGCTGGCTTGAGCTCACTTTGTAGCCCACTCTGGTCTCAAACTTGCAAGGATCCTCCTGCCTCAGGCTCCTGATTGCTTGGATTACAGGCGTGTGCCACGACACCAGGCTGAAACTCTTGGACATAGATTCCTGCTGTCATGTTGAAGTCTCAAGAGTAATCTCGATCCTGACTTCCATCCAGACATATTTCATATTATCTCCCTTTATTTTCTCCCAACTCATTCTGAAGCACCTGGATTTCAGTTTTAAAAATTTTCTAAGAACTGCTCCAAATCAGTGCCTTTGCCCTCACAGAATCTTAACTTCTAGAACATACTTCTTCAACACATTGTTTTGGTTTTATGACTCACTTTTTTCAAGTCTTTGCTCAACTGTTGCATTATCAATATTGTCTTCCTTGATCCCCCTTTTCAAACTATTTTCTCCACCCCCTCCTTTTATAACACCATTTGACAATGTATTTTTTTCTGTATTTGTTTCTGTCTTTCCCATTAGAATGTAAGTTCACTGTACACTGACACTATGGTTTACATCTATATCCCCAATAATCAGAATAGTGTATGGCATACTTGAGTTACTAAAAAAGTTAATGTATTTATTATTTCCAACTTCTATAGATTTAAGACAGTCAGAAAAACAGAAATCTAAAAATACAGTAAAGTGATCAAAATTATAAATACAGTAATAGTTCTTATTTTGTTGACTTTATCGTTATTGATTTTCTTTATTTTTGGTCCACTGTGAACAAAACAGAAGCAACACATACTTTCATCAACTTTAAGGAAGCAAAATGAAGAGCTAACTAAGTCTGGAAGAGCACAGATGCTGATTACTCAGCTGCAAAATCAATCACATACTCGGTGAATACTCTTTTCTTATTATTTGTTAAGCATTCTTCTGATAGACTTATGTATTGGCTTTGGGTATATAAGTGTGTGATTTACCTACACATTTCTCTGTCTCTATTATCTATCCATCAATCCATCATCTGTCTTCATCTGGCTATCTAACTGTGGAGCATCACGTGCCGATTGATATTTTACGAGCTCTGTCCTCAATTTAGACTAAAGTTATTTGTTCCCGTTATCTCTTGAAAATTACTTAAGACAAATACATACTCTTATCTATACTTATATTGGACATTGCCCAAAGGTTTTGTTCTATGG
>RJWM01044550.1:0-13221 GCA_004363535.1 Dasyprocta punctata | reverse complement strand
TACTTCTTTCTTTCTAATTTCTGTACATTTTGTTTGCTTTTCTTGCCTAATTGCTCCTGCAAGGATTGTCAGTACTATGTTGAATAGAATAGTACTTGCATTAGATACTAGAAAGAAAACATCATTTTTCCCATTTATCATGATATGAACTGTGGGCCTTTCATGTATAGCCTTTATTTTGTTGAGGTAAGTTCTATACCTAATTCATTTATACTTTTTAAACATGAGTGATTGTCCACTCATTTCCTTTGCTCTCATCTACTGTATTACATTTTCATTTATGATTGCTAACAATTAATCTCACATACATTTGACTTTATCCTTCAGAAAGCCAGTATTTAAATAGTTTAATGTTATTTCATCAAGTCTTATTCCTGTATTAGAATTAGGAAACTTTAAGACATGGATATGTTGTCTATAATGGATTCTTGTTCTTATCACCACTCGCAGGCTCTAATTCTTGAAGGTTCTGACCTGGTATTCTCTCCCACCTTCACTCCATCTAGCTCAACAGTCACAATGATCCTTTCAGTTTCTAGTCTGTGTTACATGCATTTTAAATCATTCAGTGCTTCTCTCCAGTCAAATGTCACAATAAAAATGAAACATATTAGTAAGATATGCAAAACTCTTCATACTCAGATAATCTTTTTTTTAAATTTTCCTTGTTTATGAAACAATAAGCACAGTATTATATATCATATGAATATTCATAAGAGTATTATATATTCTACAAGTTTTCCAAATATAGCATACTTTTTACTTTCCCAGTGCTTTTGGGATTAATGTTTCTGTTGAGAGACACTTTGTAGTTCTTTTCTACATCTTGTAAGAAGTTTTACTGACATCTTTTTTTTTCAGAATAGCTTTTTAAGGATTTTTAAAGTTTATAAACAAGCTAGGTATTTGGAGAAAATGCTTTCCCTAGAAGAATGTATTCACATCCTTATATCCTTGGAAACAGAGACAGTGTTTCACTCTAGGGGACTAGACAGGTAATTCTTACTGTTAGTACAGCTCAGTATTTTTCTCCAGAACCTGCTGCATGTGGAAGGGTCAGTTAGTTGTCTTCATCACACCCTATAAAGATCGGGTAAGAAACACTGATACTTACCCGATGCTTATCCTGTTTGCTACCCCACTATTAATAAAGGACCTCTACTTCGACTTATGTATTTCATATCTTCTCCTGCATGTTTGAAAATGTGGCAGGCTCACTTGCTATTTGACAAAAAGGATATAATCTGTGATTCTTTAGTTCTTGACAGTGTCCTCCTTTGGGCGTAATGCCTGATTTTAATTCCTATACTACCCAGTCTTGCCACTCTAATTATAAGCTGTGTTCTAAGACTTAGCTGAAATACACTCACACTGTGATGTTTATCCTAAATCCTTGATCCAGCATTCTTCCTTTATATTGCTCCTGGCAGTGTTCTACACACATACTTGTGAACCTCTCCTGGAATTACATGTTTATATATGCTCTCCTTTTCAAACTGAGGTCTTCTTGCTCAGTAGTGTTCTCATCTTTAGTACACACTAAATTATTGTCTCTTTAAGAAATTATAGACACATTTATTACTCATATTGTTTTCATAATGTGACTTAAAGAACACACACATAGAATATCTTTCTATTGAGCCATGATCATCTATCTCTTTTTCATATGTGAATCAACACTTTATTCTCACCGTTGCTCTAAAATTGTAATGCATTATTAATTCCATCTTCTTAAGCAAGCTGCCTGTAATTATAATTGTCTTTCTAAAAAAGAAAATGCAACAGCTGCACCTACTCTGAAAATGGATCCTTGGAGAATGCAATTAAGTTATTTCAGTTTGGAAACCGAATATTATCAAGAGCTATGGGATGTATAACCTTAAGGCAGACCTTTCTCCCAGGTTTTTAATAGTATATCATTTGCAGAAACCTAGATAACCCAAAAATTAGAATGTAGACTTTTTGTGTGTTCTCAGCAGAGGTTTAATAAATTGAATCTTGTTATATAATCTCACATACTATAGTTATTTACAACATTTGGTAGACAACAGAGATAAAGAGACTAAAACATATGTTTACTACCATTGTGGCACTCTATATAATTTTATTTATTTTGTTTTATGGCTATAGAGTTTATGCATAATCTCCAATAAATACTGCAAAAATGTGTTTTTTAAATCACAAACAATATGAAAAGTATACAAAACGTTCTTAGTCAAATTCTTCAAATTCTTACACTTTGTAACTTATCCCTATCAACCTTAGTTTTTCCATGTATTCAAACACGCTAAGTAGAATCCCTCCTACATTAGGCATAATTTAAACATATCAAATGATCTCTTACGACCATCTTAAGAGTTAAATTTTGTATGCTGATGATCACCATGAAATAGCTTGAATGCAAGTATGCAGTCAGTATCAGCACACTTAATGGCACCTTGGCTAATTCATTTTCATCAAGAGATACATAGGATTGCATATTTGAAGAAGTCTCTTGATAAAGATAAGAATAATGAAATATGCTCATTGTATTCAGGGCAATCTTTCTATCTCCTCCAATTTAAGTGTCACTAAATAAAATTAGGGCATTTATGACTAATATTTATTCATACTGACTCTAGCATTAATACAAATATTACACTAAAATATTTTAGAATATATTACTCTTAAAAATAATAATATACCAAGAAAATAATAATATACCAAGTCATAAATATTAGGGCATTTATGACTAATATTTATTCATACTGACTCTAGCATTAATACAAATATTACACTAAAATATTTTAGAATATATTACTCTTAAAAATAATAATATACCAAGAAAATGTGACAGTGATATTCTCCAAATGCCCAAATTTTCTACTGCTAACGTAAGAGCTGACTAGATGTTTTTATAAATGTTGCTTTTTTTTGTTTTGTTTTTTTTGTTGTTGTTGTTGTTTTTTTTTTTTTTGCGGCACCGGGGATTGAACTCACAACCTCGCGCCTGCCAGGGCAGGCGCTTAAGGCACTGAGCCAAACTCCCGGCCCTGGTTTTTTGAGGCAGGGTCGCACTATGTAGCTCAGGCCGGTCTTGCGCTAGCGTTGTAGCCCAAGCCGGCCTCGAACCCACAACGCTCCGCCTACCACAGCCTCCCGAGTGCTGGGATTAAAGGCATACGCCACCACACCCGGCTTAAATGTTGCTTTTTAATAAAGATGATTTTATAAAAGAAAATGGTAAATATAAAACTTCAAACCAAGTACCATAGTCACAATTTCATATGCCATCTTCAACCATTTTGTTCCTATTTGACATTTTCACTACAAGTCATATTTGAAACTTTCAGGAGTTTAAGGGAAACAAAACACAGCAAAATTTACTACTTTATAACTTTAAGTGCAGATTTGTGAACCTTATTATTTGTGATTGGAAATAAAAGCACAAAATAAAAACATTCTGCTAGAATTGAGAGTGAATTCATTGATATTAGCAATACAGCAAGTTTATCGATGTAGGTATTTAAATTAAGAATTCCCATAGATAAATTAACATTTGAATTTGGTGTCTTTTGAAATAACCTATTCATGATGTCCTTTGCCACTGTTATGAAGAGTCAATCCCCAAACTGATTATAGTGCTGGTTTGATCTTTTATTATTTATATTCTCAACTAGTTTAACTAAAAAATTAAAAATACAGGGAATGGGACTAATATCCAAAAAAAAAAAAAAAAAAAAGAAAGAAACACTAAATTTTTTTTTCTTTTAGAGTCAGTTTTACAAACTTAAAATTTACACTTCTGAAAATTAAATCTCTAAAAGCACAAAAAATGGGAGAAATATAAAACATACAAATTAAATACTTTGCCTAGATTTAGTTCATAACATGGTAGAAATATGACATGCATTTGTGTATTTTATCTTTCTTACTTTATATTACATTTTATAAGTAAAAGTTAAGCAAACTTCATCCATTAAAGTATATCCTTAGTTACAAATGTGACTATATCCCAAAGAAAACAAAAAGTTATAAAAAAAGAAGGATTAAAAAAAGACTATAGATCTATGGTTGTAATAATGTTTTAATAATATGGGGACCTCTAAGAAAAACAAAACAAAACAAAAAACACTTACATCTACAATGTTACTGAAGCACAAATAGGTCAATTTTTTAAAGTTTTGCTAATGTCTTCTTTATTATTTTTTTTACTTGTGCATGTTTGCAACATGCATTGATTATGTTTATCGTGGAGAGTTTGGCCCTGTCCACAGCACGTCTTAACTGTTTCTCTGTCCCCTACCTCTCCCTTCTGTTCCTGCTCCATCCAGCTCTTGATTCTCTTCCCAAATGAAAAAGTTGCATTTCCACTTTATTCTTAAATTCTCTCTTTTTAATCCTTTTTTCCCCTTCTTTTCCTCTTCTCTTTATGTCTAATTTTCCTTCGCATTTGAAAATTATCTCCCTACTTCCTAGTACCTTTATTTCGTTCTTTATATTTCAGGTTTCTCATATAAGAGAAAACGTAAGAGATTATAATTCAACTAACACGTCAACATTTTTATAAAGCCAAGAAATTGTTCTAAACCTGATTATCATACACTTCACATGTCAAGATTTCAGTGATGGAAACACTTAAGAGCTGTTAGGGAGAGGAGTAGAATATCTGAAATACATGGATTCTTCATGATAGAACCATTCTACCAGACTGGTAGCAGTCACACATATACATGTGTGATAAAGTTACATAGTACAAAATGCACAAACATTCACACATGAATATGAAAGTAGAAAAATGAAACACACTCACAGATGGATATAAAAGTAGGGAAGTCAGTATAATTTTGATGAATTCTAGTAAAATCAGATTCCTGGTTGTGATATTATGTGCTGCTTATCAGGGAAATAGGGTGAATGGTTTACAGGATTCTCAATTATTTCCTACAACTAAACATGAGTCTGTAATTATTTCAAAATAAAAAGTATAGTAGTTATGAAAAGCAAAAAATAATACAAAAAGCCAAAATATTTGAATAAAATAAAATAAATGGTTCTAGTAAGAGCATTATGCTTGTTTCTGAACCAAAATCTGTTTAGTTCCTGTTTAAAAGATCCAACGGACAAGTTATTGAGGCAAGAAAAAAATTATTTTGAAAGGCAGCACTCCAAGAAGATGGCAGGTTATCTCCATTAAAGACCATTTTGATGTAAGTTTCAAAAGCTCCTTTTATCCTTCGATAATAGGAGGAAAGGAAGACCTAAGTTAACAAAGGATTAATGACTGTAGATTTGTAGGAGCTTCTGCAGGGGTGTGGAACAGGACATTGTTTTGAAACCTGATAGTTTGTGTGGGTGTAATCACAAGGTCAGGGTCTTCCTAAAAATCTTCAAAATATCTTGTCTATTCTTATCTTGGAGTCTTCAGGCTTAAAAAAGGAGGTGGGAGATTAGGTAAATTTAGGGCACATAGATCTTATAAAAATGACAAAGATGTGATATTTATATGTACCAATTCCCCAAGCAGATTGTAATTATTATGTACTACAAACATGTACTAATAAAAATAAAATTTAAAAGCCTTGTGCTACCAGTCCAAGACAAACATTTCTTAAATGACTAACATCTCTACACGCAGAGTTGAGCAGAAATCTGACCCACACCTAAAGGGTGCAGATACAATGTGACAACAGAGATGCTGTGCTTTTTCTCCTGCTTTAGTCACCCATCAGACTCTGTCCAGGTCCAACGAAAGACTCAGTGCTTTAGCAAAAGTAGCCTTTAAATTCTTGAAAAGTAACAGAGGTAACTGTTCTCATCATGACCCATAATTTAGAGGTGTCATCCACGACAAAGCTAGCAGGGGAATAAAAATATATTGTTCAGCTGATGACCTCTAAATGTACTTTTAAAAGTCAACTGAAAGAAAATAAAGTCAGACAATTTATTTGGATTTTCCCTTGATTACAGGCTAGAAAACTGTATAAAACCTGGAAGACACACTTTCAATTGAAAAATGTTAACATTCAAGATTTAAAATTGGAGCAGAATTGGTCTCAAAGTAAAATTTTAAATGAGGAATATAAAGACAGAAAATGTGAAATTTATCATGCACTGATTTACACAGCATGTTTAAAAATAGATTGTTTTCACACTGATCTAAAGATCTTATATTAGAGATTAACATCTAAGAACATGAAAGAGGACAACATGGTGTGTGGATTTATATGTTAATCTAAGGAATTTGGAATAAATCATGAAGCAAAGAGAGAAACAAAAATTTTAGTCACATGATATTGTGTGCAAAATAAAAAGTAATGCAACATTCATGGCACGGAGAGGGTGAGACAACAGAATCAGGAAGACTAATTACGTGGTTATTTCTATATCCAAGAGAGTTATTTCCTCTCCAAGAGAGGCGCAGAGAGCACAGGAGTGACACTGGGGAGGAAAGAGCGGGAGAGATCTGAAAGAAATGGCAAAGAACACATTGGCTGCTTGCTGATTAAGGGGTCGGAGGGAGAAATGACAGAAATCAGAAAGCACTAATACTAGAGGCTGGATTTGGGAATTCCAAGAATTTTCACCCAGCTAAGAGTAATGAGCATTCATGTCTTCGATTTACGAACTTATCTTTAGGAGTTTATTCTACAGATACTTTTATGTTAAAATCTGGAACAAAAGTAAAGAAGCAAGTGAGGAGGTAAAAAAGGCATTCCTTCATTCATCAAAAAATTATTGAGTTAACTTTTATTCGTGCAGGTACAGCCAGGGCAAGAGATTATCTTAGCAAAGTTAGGTCCAGCTAACCTTACTCCATGCCCAAGCAGGATACCTTTTGCAGTCACACAGGCTGTGCATTGTACAATACTCAGAAGTGCCTTTCACATAGACGGTGATGCATTTGGAGCCCCCACAGGTGCCCTGTCTCCTGCCCTGCTGTACTTCTAGTGGTTCTGAGGTGTAGGAAACATATTCCTGCTACCACATGCAGCATCCATTGCATCAAGACAAATTAGAACTCAGATACAAACATGAAGTATCCTCTTGTGCCACCGGTCTTTCATGAATATCCAAAGTCATATGTGTAACTAATGCTTTTTGTAAACAACTTCAGTTTTCTAAATTAAATATGAAACACTTGCATGCCCTAAAACACTCTCAAATTTAAAAAAAATGTAGAATATCGTAGACAGCTCAGTCTATTTTTCATTAAAATACAGGGGTTTAAAACAAATTGTGTCATGACATTTTTAGACTTTTCTCAGTCATTTTGCTCTTATACAAATTCGAGGGGTTTAAGAGCTTTATTTGCAGTTTATTTTTGAACAATATGTTTGCTTTTAGCAAAGGTGAGTATCTTCCTTTGCTAAAGTCAGTTTTTCCTCTGTGGGGAAAAGTAATTTGAAAATATCATGAGTTAGCTAAAAGTGTTGCATCATTTTCATATTCTATTCACATAGTAACCAGTAAACAGAATTCTGCTAAGAATCCCATCTACATGTAAATGCTACAGAGAGCAGTCCCCAGCGGTCACCTTCAGAACCAGCCAGACCCAACATGCAGGAAGCCAGGCCAGGGTGCCCAGCCCAGAGAAGACTAGAATGGCTGAGGTACTTTCTAACTTTATTAAAACAACGCCTATGAGAAAGTGCTTTGTTCCACAGGGAAAATACTTTTCACTCGAAAGGAAAATTCTACATTAGACAAAGATCATTGTTACTACTTTCAAGCAACTCCAATTGGGGGGAAGGTGGGAATAGACACACTATAATGTTTGCCATTCATTTTTTATTAAATATTTATTAACCTTAAGTATCTTAAATTTTCCTTGAAAATCAAATGCAAGAGTCTTTCTTTGTCCACTATTGTTTTCAGTTATTACAGTCAACTGGGTCTGAAAATATTAAATACAAAGTTCCAGACATAAATAAGTAAAAATTTAAATAATTATTATTCCATTATAATTTGTTTATATTATTTTAGTTATTGTTAATTTCTTCACTCTGCTTACTTCATTACTTAAACTCTGTCATAGATCTGTTTGTGCAGCTGCTCCTTGGTGTCACAGAGAATTATTTCTAAGACCCTCAGACCCAGATACTCACAGATGCTCAATACCCTTATATACCAAAAATGTTGAATTACTTGCATGACCTATGCATGTCTTCCCATACACTTATAATACCTACTACATGCTATGTGAATGCTCGTGTTACTGTGTTGTTGATGGAGTAAAGACAAGAAACCAGTCTGTCCATGTTTAGTGCTACATATACAGCGTTTATGTTTTCAAATATTTTCACTCTGAGGTTGGTTGAATCTATAAACATGAAACCCATGCACACGAAGGTCAAAATTTGGGGAAAAAACCTCATATGAGACTTAGTACAGCACAGGAAAAATTATTGTACAATATGGCTCAGTGTTTTCTGTTTTCAAGAATCTACTGGGAGACTTGGAACGTACCATTCAAGGATAAGAAGTACTACTGTAATCATGTTGCATCGATGACTGAGATATAAAAATAATTTGTACTTTCTTGGAGTAAGTATCATCATGCAAAGCATAACAATAAAGAGAAAATGTTCCTGATATATTCTAAGATTAACAAATATGAAATTCTTGTATTAATATAAATTTACGCTTATATTTCCAGCACAAGTAATTTTATTTCTCAAGTGAACTTATTGGCATTATTAGACAATGACTAGGAAATTTAACCCTAGTATCACACTTTGCTTGCTCTTCCATTGCAGTTATTTTCGTTTAGTTTTCTTCTTAAGTAGGAATAATATTATGTATAGATTACTTCTAAAATATACATTCCTATGAAGGCTTCATTCAAAGTAGCATAGAATGTCTTAAGCAATTTGTTTCTTTGCTAGAGAAAGAGACTATTACTGAAAACCTAATTTTTGGTACACATAGACGAAGGCAAATTATACAGGTAGGACACAGTCAAAGAGTAGCATGCCGCAAGAATAAAACCCAAATCTCTGACTGTTGATAATATTCAAAGGTGCTTTTTCATTCACTACTAATTTTTGGAATACTTAGAGATGTTGCTAAGATAAATGCTTTGGTTCTAATATCTTGGCTCTGACAACATGTAGCAAAACACTCTTATTTATGTGCACTGTTATACTGAAATAGTGGTTATCTTCCAAACCATACAAATGAGATCTTAAAGTGCTTTCAGCTCTTGTTCTTTATTATATGACAATAAGTACCCTTGGCATTTGATTTTTTCCATACATCTACCAACTCAAGTTTGAGATGCTGCTTTTCTGGGTTTACATATCATTTTCTGCCTTCTATTTTGGAATTGGATCTCTTCTTTCAAGAATATGTCTTATATGAATCTCTTTCTTTAGCTTTTAACATAGTGTCTGGGACATGCTGAGTGATGTTTGCCTATTAGATGGACTTTGGCTTTCTTAAGTAAAATACTTGTGAGTCACTCAACTGTGCACAGGGGAAGACTGAATTAAAATCTCCTGGTAACAGACAATTAAATTTTATCTGCCATTTTGGACAGATTAATGTTCAGTAAATATTTAAGTTTTTATTATTTGAAAATGGCACTAAAATAAGCTACATTTGGAATGCACCTAGTAATGCGAAGTCATCACATTTTGTGTTTTCACAAATATTTATTCTGCAAGTATTACATTCGAAAAGGAGTGCTAAGCACAGAAAATATATGTAAGGATGATTTTATTCACTGTATAACAAAAAGATAGACAAAACTTCCCAGTGCAGTGTGAGGAGTATTACAATACAGGGGCGTGGGAGATATACAATGGAGACCTACATAAGCAAGTTGCTATTTCTGCAGGTATAAGAAGATTTTCTACTATTTTCAGTATAAAAAGCAACTGGTCAGGGAAAAAATTATATGTTTGTTCATCAAGTTTACAGAAGAGCTATTCTGTGAGCAGAATTTCAAATTAAATAAACCAAATTTGAGTGAAGTAGATAATCCAGATTAAATAAGTATATTTTCTTTAGTTCTAATTGAGAATCAGCACAATAAAAAAAAAAACATGATCATATTTTACTTTAATAATGTTTAGGTTATCATGTAAGACTCTAATACATAAAACTTTTAGATTAAAACTTTTAACAAACTTTCAAATATGTCAAAAGTTGTTCTTTTTAATAAGACTCTTACTGAAAAATTTAATTTTTCATTTGCCATAAATCAAACTATAATTCTGTTATTACTAAGTGATAAAAGAGAAAATGAGTAAAATTTTCTATTATATCTTCCAATTCTTTACTCATAGAATTGGAAAACATAAATTTCATTTCTCCCACACTCATCTGATGTAATACAGAAACATAACTAATAATATTGTATTTTATTTTATATTTGAATACTTGAGAAATATTTTTCTCTATAGAAGAGTTCAGTTTAAATTTCTCTTTAAGTGTACTCTGAAAATCAAACTACTGAAATTAGCATTCATCTATGAAGTTCCTTGGGCTGTTATAACAAAGTACAACAAGCTAGATGGATTTAAACAACAGAATTTAATTTGCTTATATGGTGGGTGTGGACTTCTTAAGTATCAAAATAAGGTAACAACAGGGTCACATTCTCTTTGACAGCTCTAGAGACAAATTCTTGTTCAACTCTACTAGATTTGCTTTCCCCTGAATTAAAAAATTCATGCCAGTTTGTAAGGGCCATTCTTTCTACTGTTCCATTATTAAACACAGAAACAAAGCCAGAAAAATAAAGAAAAATAAAAAGAGAAGGATAAAAGCGCCTGCCTTTCCCAGTTACTAGGACTTTGGACTATATTGGATATATGTGGGATGATACATGAATATATGCTGATAAGAAAATGAAAATTTAGGTAAAATATAACAGTCATTTTGGTGAAGAGAGGTATTGTGGAAGGATAAATAAACTGTATTTTCACATAATTACATTTTTCCATGAGAAGTATGTTCAAAAATAGATTTTAAAATTTACCACTTACACTTTAGTTTGTGTGAAAATTGGCTACTTACATTGGCTAATGATTTTTAATTGGGAAATCAAGGTACTTTGGGGACAAAAATATGTGCCTTCAGAATTTCTCATAAACACAAAAGTATGAGATAAGGGGAACTGATGGAGTTAGACATAGGTTAGTTTCATGAAAATTATTGTGCTAAAGCTGATTATTTTCAAAAGGGGTGATTCATTCAAGAATTTTAGTTTGACTTATGTCAACCAAAGAATCAAATTTTTCAATAAAAGTCTTATTACAAAGAATAACTTTGACATATTTGAAAGTTTATTAAAAGTTTTTATTGTATTCCCAAATAATGAGTATGGTAATCTAAGTACTGAAATCTTTTCTCTAGTCTTCCTCACAATCCAAGAAGTTACCTTTATAAATCCACTGAGACGTTATTGAAATCCCAGTAAATTAATTCCAATCTACCACCTCCAATGCAACCCACGGCAAGAGTAAAGATTCCGAGACATATTCAAGGTTAAGGGCAGCCAAGTGGTCCTAAGTCCAATCCTCGTGAGGACATGCAGACAAAGTCCTTGATCCTAGGCCTCTCCCAGAATTTATTAACTAGTGAATCAAGGGGGTGGCTTGAGAATGAGTGACAGTGAGGATGGCAGGAACTATGTGAGTAACTTGAGCTGGCTAGCAAGGTAGTGAGAAAGGTATCTCTGCAAAATGCAGATGAAGATATGTAAGGGGCTCAATTTGCACAACCCAATCAAGATAGCAACTGAATTGTATTAGGAGGCTACTGCTTTAGTTTTTGGTATGCAACTTTATGTCCTGGGAACTCATAGCCTCGAGGCTTGTCCCCAGTTCACATTTTTGGAGCTCACTGGCTCTGCCATCCCACTGTGCTTTATATATTTTACAAAGGTCACTTTGGGAGGAAACAGGACACTGTCTGATGGCTTTAAAGACTACATACCAGTACCTGCTTCTGATATGTAAACTTTTTTGCCGTGGGGACTCATAGACTCTTTCTCGAGGCTCATACCCAGTTGCCATTCCTGGAGCTCACTGGTTCTGCCATCCTGTTGTGCCTATATATTTTATAGAGATCACTATGGGAGGCAACAGGACACTGTTGGATGGCTTTAGAGATTACATATCAGTACCTCGGTTAGCCTTATTTACAATGCTTAGGGCCAGTTAAAGAGAGAAGGATATATCATAGTCAGCTCTGTATATATCAACATAAGGAAATAAGTCTCGATATAATCAAAGTTGCAGCAATTCTGCATTCAAGGGGACCCGCTCAAGTTGTCTCCCACAGTTTTAATCTATATGTTTTATGTATTAGAGTCTTACATGATAATCTAAATATTATTGAAAGTATTTTTACTCATATTTTTGCAGATTTTGAGATTTGTAAGTAGCGTTTATGTCTTTCAGTTCAAGTTCTCAGGAATAGATGGTTTATATCAAGTTACAAAAGAGAAGCTCCTGACTCTCCCACTGTCCCATACCAGCTGGAGAGGGGCATGGCTTGGTCAAGACCTATGCACCTCTCCCCCTACTTCCTTTTGTTCCCCCACCAATGAGTAGGACAACTGGCCTGTGTCCTTACTAGTTATTTAGCATTTAGTGACCCTCTCCTCCAAGCTGCTCCCACATGAACGCAGGCTGACTGTAAGCCATGGTGCCTCATACCCACTTTGCCACTGAGATGCTGCTGCTGACTCTTAAAAGAAGAGGAAGTGACTTGGCTGAGATCATGGCGGGATGTATCTAGGCCTATTGTTAGTATACCTAATATCCCCAAACCCCCATTAACTGTGATGAATGCAGCAAGCCTTCTGGACTGTTCCCTGCTTTCAGCCCAGCCATGTTTTCTCAGAGACATGAAGGTTGTCAGTTGGTTGTCACCCCTCCACTGCACTGAAGTCCTTGACAGATATGACTGTTCTGAAATCCTGCATCCACTTAGGCCAATTAAAGTCCTATGCTTGATGCAATCAGCATTCCTGAATTTGAACCAATCATGGGCCTCTCCTGAAACAAATCATAAGCTTACAGCTACTATATAAACAGTACTCCCCACACAATTTGGTTAGTCAATGAGGGGTCCCTCCAGTGCACTGCCCTCCCTAGGTTGCAACATGCCACCTTTTAAAATAAAGACTTGCTTTGTTTGTCCAGTAAACTTTCTCAATTTATTTTTCAGATAGCGTGGGCTCCAAAGTTCATGTAAATCTACTCAGGAGTCTTAGGAGTGTGGACT
>RJWM01044549.1:0-13222 GCA_004363535.1 Dasyprocta punctata | reverse complement strand
TGTGGGACCGAGTTCAGTACAGCGAGCACCACATTCATTCTGCAGTTCTGCTGTGAAATGCCTTGGACCGTGTTAGCCTGGGAGCCGGCCAGGGTTGATCTCCAAGGGGTCAATGTTCTTCCTTCCCAAGTGTAAATGCTCCTCGTCTCTGAAGAAGACCCAGGTCAAGGTTGCCTTCTTCGGGCAGCCTTTCTAGATTCCCTCTGATGGAGACAAACCCTCCTCCCAGTGCCCAGGCTTTCCTTTCCCGCCTCCTCAGAGCACCCCGCCCTCTTCTGTCTTCCTCTGCCTTTCTGGCCTGTAAGCACATGGAGAGTTAGGGGTGGCCCGGCCGCCGTCTGGGGAGGGCAAGACACGCTGGGACCCTGAGGAAAACGGCCAGTGCTGCTGTCCCACCCCACTCTTGAGAATTCATTGCATTTTCTCCCCCGTTTTCCTCTGTGTGCCTGCTCTGATCCCTTGCCACAGTCAAGCTCAGGATAATTTTTAGAAGAGGATAATGCATTTGATTCCACTTATTCATGCAGGTTAGATCCTGGATGCAGGTTTTCAGGGGCATTATAGGGGCTCTGCTGTGAGCGCAGAGAGAGTAGAGCGTTTTGCGCGACTGAGAGATGTCTGCACTTGAATGGCTCCGTTTGCTGTTAACACCAGTAGGTGAACGGCTCCTGCCTTGGGTCCACTGAGTGTGCGACACCCAGCACCCATTTACACCCAGCAGTTAATGCTTAATGCCTGGCATAGCAGGAGGACTAGTGGCATTTTAGTAAGTCAATGCCCATGCCCTCAGTATTCTACTAGCCCTGTTTATCAGGTATATGCTGGTCAGTGATACTCCGGTATTTCCTCCTGAAAGAAACAGGTTTTAGGAGGATCATTTTCAATAAAAGAGCTGATTAGGAGACCATCTGGTATAGTGATTTCAACCCACTGATTTATCTTTTATTAATTATTTCCCCTTAGACATATTGCTTCTTAGTACTCCTGTCTGTTAGAGCTATACTAATTCATTCATCCATCCACTTGTCTATCCATATATCCCTGCAATAAACAGTGGTGCCAACTGCAAAGATTCTGGTGATCAGAGGAGCGATGAGGGGTTCAGCCTGAGGGATGAGCTATGAATGCAGCTTGAAGGGAAGCGAGACAGTGGGAGTCAAAGCCTTTTGAAACTGGAAAGGACTCGACAGATGGGGTGGTCATCACAGCTGTCGTATTTACTCAGAGGACAGGCCAGGGCGTTTCTGTGCAACGTGTCACTCCCTTCAGCTCTTCATTTATTCACGATATTGGTATAAATCACACATAGCACCCAAAAGGACTGTCAGTTTCCATTTCACTAGTATTTGATGAGAATCTCTTTGTTCCAGATATTATCTCTGACCTCCAACATAAAGAGCTGCTGAATATAAAATAATGCATAATCTTTATAAAAATATAAAGCTATCTAGAAAATAAAGTATAAGGACAATAAGCAAATTAAATCCAAGTTTCATCTCCTAGAGACAAATACTTTTGAAGAAAAATCCTTTCAGGCATCTTTCCATGTGTGTATTTTACCGAAATTGCATCATAGGATTCATGCTGTTCTGTAACCTACTTTTCTTCTGAACATTATCAATATACAGTGAAGGTTCTATTCCTGGATGAATGGTTGAAAAGAAGTGTTTAACATTAAAAGGGGCTGTGATCATTCCAGTTTCCTTCATCAGCACATTATAGGATGCTGTGAGTGTTAAATCTTCTTCTATATTTTCTTCTGAACTGATGAACTTTGTGCATAGGTTTTGATTTAAACTAACAAATACACACTTGCACTGTCATGGCCCATGACTGCATGGCATCCCATTGTGTGTACAAAATTAGTTTATTTAATTAGATCCCAGTCAATAAATATTTATTTCCCTTGCAATGACTCTACAATAAACATCTTTGTGTATTCCACTTTGCCTATGTACAAAGTTGTGTAATTCCAGCCTTAGGAATCATTCCTAGAAACAAGACGGTTGAGGTCACAGGTTTTTAAACTTTAATTTGTGTTTGGATAAGGAGCTATTTAGGAGCGAGAGAAACACAGGTTTTGAAATCCTGGGGATTAGCTGAGCTGAGGGAACTAAAATCCTGTGGCATAATCAATGTTGTGGGAAGTGTTTTGGGGAGAGTGAAGAGTAAAAGTTGTGAGGTGGAAGGGGTCTCCAAATGTTGGAGTCCTTAAAAGTAGCCTAGACCTCATCAAGGAGGGCATCTCTAAGAAGCAGCCTGTGCCAGGCAAAGAAGGACCGGAGTCTGCAACTCCACAAACACCTGACAGTGCGCCTTCTGTGGGAGGCATGGGTAAGGAGTTCATCACACCAGCCCCTGGCTTCGAGGGGCTCTCAGTCCAGTGGGGGACACATGTTGGTCACAGGACTTACAATTGAGAGTGGACAGCCCCAGTGGGACCCTGCCCAAGGGTAGATAGTGCAGAAGACTTGGGAAGGGGTAGGGAGAGAGCACCCCTTCTTCTGGAGTTGGGTGTTAAAGGGTGAGTGAGAACACCACAGGCAGCTGAGGCAGGGACCCGAGTCTCCAGGATGCAGAGGCTAGAGGCTAAGACAGAGTGGGGGCCCTGCGGTCCAGCTGTCTGGAGCACAGAGCAGACAGAGGGAGACTGGTCCTTAGAGCCTCTTCCCCACACGGGGACCACCTGCCTCTTCCCATTCCCAGACTTCACTATTCCTTTCCTGTCCAGACTGAGTTTCCTTGCAAAGAACCATACAATAAAGTTCAGCTGGGGAAGGACTCTGTCTCTTCTTGCAAAGTTTCCGGTCTGTGTAGCCAATCATCTGCTGTATAAGTACTTGTCCTCGAGGGGACCTGAAGTAGCACAGCACAGTGGTGGCTGAAGCTAGGGGTTGTTTCCAGTGTAAATACTGTAGAACTGGTGCACTAGATCCTTCGCATGGGACCTTTCTCATGGCCAACCTGAAATGAGCCAGTTCCTTCCTCCTACCCACCCAGTGTACCCCTCGCCCTTGCACCCAGCAATGCCAACTAGGTACATTGGCTCTGTGATGTCACCTGTGGGTGTGGGAAGCCTTGGCATCTTGGTTCTTGGGCTGACTGCCAGTTTAGAGCAGGAGACACTTGCTCTGTGTGACAGAAGGTGACACCTGGGGCTGGAGAGATAAGCAGCCCTCTCTGAGTCACTCGGGGGCAGGCTGGCTTGAAGGAAGCAGGAAAAAGAGGAAAGAGCTGGGTGTGGTCTGTACACTTGTAATCCCAGCACCCTGGGAGTCTGGCAAATTGGAGCAATTTAGCAAGTCTCTGTCTCAAAATTTAAAAGTATTTTCAAAAGGGATGGGGATGAAACTGGGTACAAAGGCCCTGGGTTCAATCCTTAGCATATGAAAAAGTAAAAAAACTGTAGCTATATTAGCATTAAGGTCTGGCATTATGCAATACATCTTAAAACCAGTGGCTGCACTGGATTAAGCCCTGGGTTCTGCCTCTTTTATAGCTCAGACATCCCAACAGAGTTCTTCCCATCTGAGTGGCCCAAGATGGTTTGCTGAATTATCTACATTCCAAGTAACGGGGTGGAAGAGAATTTGGCAGGGTGCAGAGTGACCCCTGCCTTCCTAGTCCCCCCTTTGCCAGCATCTTATTGGCTAGCCGGCCGTGAAGCACTGGGCTGCAGAGATGCTGGGAAAGGGGAATTTTGTAATTTGGTGGCCACATACTCAGCCAAAAACTAATGATTCTATTAATATGAAACAGAAGGGAACATGGACAGCAGGCGACATCATTCAAAAAGGAAAACGAATGACTATGAGATAAGAATGCAGACGCTAGCCAGGCATGGTGGTGCACGCCTTTAATCCCAGCACTTGGGGGGCTGAGGCAGGAGGATCATTGTGAGTTTGAGACCAGCCTGGGCTACAAAGTGAGTTCAAGGCCAGCCTGAACTCTGCATAGTGAGACCCTGTCTCAAAAAATAGGCTGGGGATTTAGTTCAGTGGCTTAAGTGCCTGCCTGGCAGGTGCGAGGTTGTGAGTTTGATCCCCGGTACCAAAATAAATAAATAAATAAAAAGAACGCAGATGCTAAAATGTTTTTCTTCTTGCGCTGTGAGCAGAGGCTGCCTGCAGGCCTCAGGCTGTGCCTGGGTGTTGTCTGGTCTTGCCCAGACACTGTTGAGTGGGTCTTCTGAAAATAGCAGAATATTTTTTATCAGGACTAGTTACATTATTTGCAGAACACAGTGCAAAAGAAAACATGGAACATTTCAAAAATTATTAAGAGCTTCAAGATAGCAATAACAAAGCAATAAAGCAAGGCTGGGGCTTGTCTGTGCACAGCCCCTCGCCAGCCGCACGGTTCACACATCTCCACGGAGCTGTCCCTTTCCCGTTCTCGTCAGGGGACTGCAGAAAAAGATGTCAGCATTCCCACTGACTCCTTGTGATGGCTGCAGAATTCCCAACAGTCAGAATTTAGAAACAGCACAGTGTAAGTCAATGCCAAGAGCAGGGCCTCCAATAACGGAAGGTTCAGTAGGATGGTGGAGGAGACCTATGGGTCATGCTTTAGGAAAGCTTTTCAGACTTTGGAAGAAAGTCATACATTCTTGGACTTTCAAGAGAATTAGTGCTATAACTTCATATATACGCTCAGTCATCCAGACGACTTGCTACCCTAATTTTTGGCCCAAAGCTATGTCCATGTGTCCTGGAAAGGACTGGTCCATTCAGTTCGCCCAGATTGGCTGGCTCCTGTGTGCGGGGCTGAGTGTGCGTCGCTGGAGTGTGGCAGCCCTGGGCGTGTCACAGGAATAGATAGAATAGGCAGGGTAAATTCTGTTACGGTTGGGGAGGGAGCATTAGTCTCTGGTTTAAGAGTTGTAATCTGGGCACACAATGCCTATTCACAATTTGAGCGAAAATCCATACATCGCTGAAAACTGAGTTTTAAGTTTCACACAAGCCCTTTTGTTGAGCATCTGGTATATGACGTTTATTATCTCTGACCCAGGTAATCCACTGTAATATATATAGTAAATTCTCAAACTCTTCACACTGGGTTTTGTAGCAGCACTACCTGTCCTCGTAGCAATCTTACTATACTGTTTTTCTCAGAGGCTGAACTCCCGGTTAACAGCTGGGTGGGCTGGCTGACGCTATCTTACTCTATCATGCCCACATTAGTCATGATAGAATCCCAAACCCTGACAAAGTGAAAATTAGATTTCGTTTATGGCTTCTTCTCCATGTGTTGCACCTGTCTTGGCTGGAGAGCTGAGTCTGATTAATTTGACAGGATTTGTGCTTTATGAAGCTTTCCTGAGTATCTTCTTCCGACTTTTTGCATCACAATGTTTCTTGCCTGTTTTCACCCCTTTTTGGTCTTTTTGGAATACTAGATGCCGTGTGCATACCGTGAAGCACAACTGACTTTACTTACATAATCAGTGCAAATGATTAGAAGTGTTACCCAGGCATATTAATTTGGTTCTTAAGGATTTCACTGATTTGTAAATTTTAATGAAGTTTGGAAAAAGTTTTCCTATCATGTTTTTTTTCTGTAAAATCTTAATGCTTATCTTTGCATACAAAAATAACATAGTTGAATATTTCCATATGTTAATTTTTGGGGAACAAAATGATAGTTAGATTAACTAATAATCTAACAATTAGCTAGTAATCTAAGTGGCTTGGTGGTGATTTATGAAGTTGTTTGTTGCTCATAGAATGGACCTTTATTTTTCTTTCCTGGCTGCTTCAATTTCCTTTCCAATTTGTAAATCTGCCCCAATGTAAAAACCATAAGCTTTCTATCCCAGCTTTCTTTGCTGCTGGGACCTGGGCAGGGCCCTGGGCTCCACTAATCAGATGCTCACATCTGAGGTTTAAACTTGAAAGCTGGTGATATAAATAAGCAAGTGCAGCCCAGAACAGCCTGGTGACGGGGAGGACAAACGGGTCTGCATTCTTAGAGAGCTTCCAGCAGTATCCACTGGTGTCCGCGTGGTGTTTAAGATGGGTTTCTGCCCAGAGGCAGGGACACCCAGGAGCTGTCTGTCCTGAGATAGGCGCTGTTCTTAGCTTTGCAATTTTTCAAGCTTGGTTCTCTGGGATTCTTCAAAAATCAACAAACTCTCACGTATTCTTTGACTTGCTCCTTTTCTATTCACTGTGACCAGAAAGGGTTTCTGTACTCTGCAACTAAGAAATCCAGTGGTGCTGTGGCATATGAGGGTATTGACGGAAAGGATTCTAACATATGCGCCTCCTTCCAGCTGTGGAAAGACAACCATAGAGCGTTTGCCAGGCTGCTCTTACACAATGCAGCATTTCCTTACACTCCTTCGATTTGGGAGCAGCTTTTTTCTAGGAAGAGTGAGGCACAACCAAGCAAGGCACTTCCGAGAAAAACGGAGGTGAGTTAATGCGGGTGTGATGAGCAGCTGTGAATCTGGATTCGCCAGTGGTCTCCCGGGGATAAAAGGTCTAGGATAGAGGTCCTCTGGAGTTCTCTGGGTTCTTGGCTTGACAGAGCTTGAGAGCTGATTGGTACAAAAACATTCCCTCTCACCAGACACTCGTGGTGTTACCTTTCCATCCACTCATTCAGCACATACTTACTGAGTGCCTGCTCCATGGCAGCGAACCAGGCAGGGCTTTCATTTGGTGCTCTGGGCCTTCAGAATGCTTTCGTGAGCATACAAGGAGGGGCCAGAGACGGCTGTGGCTGTCTGGTCACTGAGGAGAGGTGGGGTGTTTCGCCAGTGACACAAACAGAGTGTAAAGCTGAGGTCTAACTTCGGTCCTGCTGGGTTCCGGGGTCCTGGATTCTTTCCAGGACACCAGGCCCTTTTACCTGCCACAGCTCATGTCAACCCTGAGGGAAAGCTGACGAAACGTTACTATTTCTTCCTTCTATAGGAAGGAAGTTTGTGTGAGGGAAAGATTAACTTGGTGAGCAGAGGCTGCGGTCTTCCTAGTACCCGAGGTTCTGCTGTGTGTCACTGGATGAGCTGACGCTTGGTACTGAGGTCCGCATTCGATGGGTGACCTGGGAAGGAGACACCGATACGGACTCAGTCATCTTTGAGTGAGGGGCAGAGAGCATGGAAGAGACAAGTGTGAGAACTAGGGAGACAGTGAGTTGGGGAGCATGACCCCTCAGCCAGGTGTCACTTCGGGCTGTGTCCTTATAAATGACTTGGCCTCCACCCTTCAGGATACCGCAGCCCAGCGGGCAAGGTCAGTGTGTACACAACTGAGTCATTCCTAACCCAGGCCAGTGTCTTTTGTGTGACATCTTCCTACCAGACGGCATGGTTTCTCTTTCAATTGAAAATTTTAGTGAGTATTTGTGAGAAATGTAGATAACAGGGCAGTTGTAAGAAATAATGCAGAGACCCCAGTGCTCCTCAGTGGTACTGTCGGCAAAGGACACGACACCGGGGTACGCACGTGATACAACCCCCTGATCTCACTCAGATTTTCCAAGCTTCGCTTTTACTCTTCCACTGTGCACGTGTTAGTTCTGTGCAGTCTTATCACATGTGCTAATTTGCAAACCCACCACCATAGGCAAGATACAGCATACCTCCACCAGCCAACGGTCTTGCCTTTCCCTTTTGTACTTTTATAGGCGCACCTCTGTCCCCTGATTTTATCTTTGTTTGTATCATGCGTCCTTGGTTTCTGTAAGATACTTAGTAAGTTTGCATTACATGAATAAGTGAACAGTGCCGTGAGAGATTAGACACACATGCACATGCACGCGCACACAGACACACACGCACACGCACATACACGCACATGCACATGCACGCGCACACGCACACACACACATGCACGCACATCCGCACGCCCCAACCCCCCAGGTTTGGAGGTCAGAGGAAAGATCCGTTCATCTGAGCTGAGTCTCAGGCAGAGCTTAGCGGTGAGAGGCGGGGACGCTCCCACTCGGGCTGGGGCGCCACGGTAACTTCAAGGTGCGCTGAGCGGGGCTATTCCCTCCCCAGCCCTCTCTGTCCGAGAAGGCCCAGGCCAGCGGTGAGCCTCACTCGGCTTCCTGAGTGCCCTCGTCTTCACGGCAGGGGTGAACGCACACGCACTCCCGGGCTGGCCACCGGGTGAGGCAGGGCGGTGAGTGTACGAGCCCCAGAGAGCCTGCCACACAGGACTCTGGCTGTCTCTGGCCCGGTTTGGCTGCGGGAGCAGCACCCAGCGACTTCTCAGTGAGGCCCAAGTCTGCCTTCCCCCGGGACCAGCGCGACTGCCACCTTGCCCCTCAGGGTGGACCCGCCCTTGCCTTACATTTCCCCACATCCTTGAGTGAATATTAGAGGAAAAATACATGAGTGGGCAGTTGTCAGTCTGGGGATTAACGAAGGTCCGGGAAGCGTCCCTCCCCAGTGACCCTGGCTTTGTGTACCAACAGCCCCTGAAACGGGTGGCACAGTTTTGCCCTGGCCTGAGCTCCTTGGGGTGGGGAGGCTTGCAGGAGCTGTTTACCGAACCCGATCCCGATCCTTCCCTTCTGGCTTCCTCCTCGTGGGATGGGGAGGGGTGTTTACTGTGAGGCCGAACCTGGGGCCCCTCTGAGTTCCAGCGAATGCACTCACAGCTGCTGCGAGAAAAGAATCTGGGGTCACAGAGACAAAGACTGGAGAGCAGGATGTGGGTAAGGACGCCAAGCCCTCCCAGGCGCCCTTGCCAACGCCAGGCCCCCGCGGGGCCACGCGGGCAGGAGCGTGAGGACAAGGTCTCTCTTCTTTTTCAAGGCTGAGACTGAAGAGAGCCTCGGTGAGTGACTCCCAGCCGACTCACCATCGTTCTAGGGGCTGGGGAGGGCAGTTTACATTTTTTCTCTTGTTGCTTCCATGTGAAAAAAGAAAAAAAATTATCTTTTCCTCTCCTTTCAGTACCAGTGTAGGTTTCCAGATTGCTTATGTAATGTGTTATGATCCATTCTTGTCATTATTTTGGTACTCAAATTGCCCTCTATTTCGCCATTGGCTGTTACTGCTGTTTGATGTTTTCCCACCCTTTCTGAGCACCTTCTTACTTTCGGGCTCACTGTAGCATTACAAGTTCACTCTGAGGGAGAAGCTGAATTCGTGTGTAATCTCTGCTGCTGAAAATGTTAGAAAACAAAAACAAAACAAAAAACGGGAACATGGAATCAGTGCCCAAAGTTCGGTACAGGCCAACATCACCCTGAAGTTCGGCGACTACAGTGGCTCCCAGAAACGGAGTCTGGGTTGGCTGCCAGGCCAGAGACTTCAGATGCAAACCCTACTAGTGTCGGGGAGACCCAGGGGCTCCGTCAGGAGCAGGCTCAGGAAAACCTGCTCAGCTCAACCCCTCGCACAAAGCCATGGTAACGGCAGAGAGCGGCAGGTAGCTCTTAAGACCAGGTGGTGAGTGATTTTATCCAGTGATTCTGAGTCTGCTTCATGGGTAGCATGACAAGAGCAATGACCATTATAAGAATGTCTGTGTGTGCCAATTTGAATTTCTTTTGCCCTCTTGTCTGTAGAGTTGAGGGTGCCGGGAAAGAAGACAAACGAAATGAAAACTGAAAAGGCAATAAAGTTAAAACTCCTCCAGACTGGCCTATGCCAAAATAAGTAAATAAGTATCAAATGCTGAAAATGTTTCGGCCAAAGCAGGAGCTCCTAGGTCAGGGACTTCTAGGTGGTTTGCGTTTCACTGGGTAAGAGCGCCCAGAGAGCCGCCCGCGTCAGCCCGTGCATTTGGGTGGGGACAGAGAGAGCCTGTCAGCTGGAGGCAGCCTCAGCCGTGCCCCCAGGGCCCTGATGTGCCCGAGGAAGGACTCCTCCAGGGCTGTCCTACCTGCCTGGGCCCTCCCAGAGGTCCCAAGACCCCCCCTAGAAGAGAGCCCGCTCTGCTCAGGGCCACACTTGGAGAGAAGGTCGGGTTCTGGGGGGGATGAGTGGCGGCTGCTTTCACCCCGCCACCTGGCGCCCTGCTTTTCACTGGAGACCTTTCGAGGTCCTTTAGCATTATCCACTGAGTTAAATAAGCCACTGGCCTCGAGTTTAGAAAATGCTCTGACACTTTTAGACAAAAGGTGATTGCAGCCTGATTTTTTTAAAAGTCACAATTTTCTAGGGCTCCTGTGACATTTCCTTCACTTGGATCCAGCCATCTGACATTTCTAGTCTTCCAGTTGTCGAAAAAGGGTGTCTATTAATAAAACAAGCAGATGTGTAGCATTTGCGCTATAAAAAGTCAGATTCCAAATCCTTTAACATCTCCAGCCAACAGGAGAACGGAAATCAGGACAACTTTCAGACTCCTTCTCCCCCAGTCGGAATGGCTGTCACTGTGATTATGAAAAACAGTGAATGCTGGTGGGGATGTGGAGGGGAAGAGGAAAGTGTCTATGCTGCTAGTGGAGTGTGACTTACTACAGCCACTATGGAAATCAGTACAGAGATTCTTCCAAAAACTACAAAGAAAATTCCGTTTGATCCATCACTACCATTCCTCGGTAGTGTGTCTGTGGCTGCATTATTCATGACAGCTAAGCAGTGGAAACGGGCTGAATGCCTGTCAACTGATGAAAGAAGGAAGGAAATGTAACATATAGTATTTAGCCAGAATTTGTTATAATTTGCAAGAAAATGAATGGAACTGGAGACCATCATGATAGGCAAAACAAGTCAGACTTAGTTCAATATCGCATGTTTCTCTGACAGGAGAACTCTAAAAGATGAATAAAATAAGGAGCTATGACAGGAAACCACAAGGTAGACTGTTAGAGGTGGAGAAAGGATTAGGAGGAGGGGAGGAAAGAGAGAAGGGGCAATGGGTGAAAATGATCCAAATATGCCATATGCATGTACCAGTGTACCGAAATGAACCTTACTATTCTGTCACTAATAAGCGCTACTAGTTTTTGTTTCTTTCATGGACAGCAAGGTGAACTTCCAGGGCATGTTCAGTAGTTGAGTGGGCACATACGCCCCACTGCCCCTCTACTTTGCCCACACACCCTAGATAATCTATCACAGCTCCAAACCCTCTAACTAGCTCTCCAGGAGCCCCAGCAACTGACAGATGTTTATGTTTTTGGGCGCCCAGATCAGAGGTCAGAGCCGTCTGACTTCCTCCCTGTTCTCATCCCTGCTTACTGCTGTCCTAGATGCAAGGTCCTGGGCTGTTAGAGAATATTCAGTCACGTTCACTCGCCCTCATTCACTGAGCCAGGAAAAGAGACTAACCCACTTAACGCTTTTTAAATCCAACTGTTCTGTTCTAGAAGAATGACCATGAACCAAACATAGAAGCATAAGGTTGAGAGGCAGAGCTCTTGGATTTGATCCGAGTTTGACTTCCATGACTTGGAGCTAACCTGGCCCCCCATCTATTATGAAGTGAGGGAGTTGGATTGGACTGTAAGCTTTACCCTAGGTGTGCTCCTGATCTTTAAAAATGTTGAACATCTGCTGGGGAGGAGCACCTGGAGGACTCTCTCTCTCTCTCTCTCTTTGGTATTGAAGATTAAACTCATGACCTTGCCCTTAGCAGGCAGGCACGTATGCTGCCGAGCTCTACCCTCAGCCCCTTGGAGGACTCTCTTTGAAAGAAGAGCAATTATCTCCATTTTGGCTAAACCTGGACCTATTTCCATGCATTGATGTGCACAGAGCTGGCTAGAACTTTTCCTTGTCTCCTCAGTTGGCTTTAAGCAGTGCAAATGGGTCTAGCCAAGGTGCTGATGTGTAGTCTTTGAGGCATGGTGACAGGGCAGTGATGCCCCACCCGAAAACGTGTGAACCTGGTGGGAGGGAGAGCCACGCTCCACACTGTCGGCTGGGACCGAGCCTCGGGATAAGGGGCCGTGACTTACCACGGCAGAAAACATTTCACACTGGAGCTGAAGCACTGATCCCAAAACATGAAATGCTACCTCGAATTGTGCTATGCAGATTCCTCCTTCTGCAAATCCTTCTCTCTGCATTTTGCAGAGATGATTTCAGGCCTCCTACCCAGCCCAGCTCACAGGACACACATTCTTCTTGCCATTCTCAGTCGCTCAAGCCACTCCCCTTGAGGAGAATTAGTAAAACCTGAGTTCAGCCCTGGGTCGAGGGCTTTGTTTTGGTTAGCCATCATCCTAGCTGGACTTCGGACCTCCTTGTTCCCACTACAAATATGCCTTAGTGTCTTTACTGTCATCACGGGTTGCCCTGGAAGTGTAGATTGGAATTAACTTACTAAAATTCCAGTAACTTTTCCATGGGATTACAAATACAGACTTCCCGGACCACAACAAGGACCGGGAAAGGCTCCTATAACCTGCTATATAATATTTATTAGGAACAGGAAGCTGAAGGCGAGAGGAACGGATGCATCTTCTCTCTTTTCTCCAGGGACCATCGGTGTGCTCGGCAGCGATCGAGGCGAGGGTGACAGCGCTGGTTGCTGAGTGCACTCTCAGGCGCTCAGCATATTGCAATCGTGTGGAATTCAGATGTCCACTCTCCACCACCCAGCCATCCTGAGTGAGGGTTACCACATGATAGGACTTTCTAGACAGAGACTGTCCCTTTGCCACTTTCCACTGGTATGAGATAAGGTTTCTCTGAGTTGTGCAGAGTCAGTGTGATTTAAAATCCTTGAGATTGTAAACAGCAACATGACGCACAAGTCCCCCTCCATCAGAGAAGTTCGTTCTACAGGTGCTCTGAACGTGGGATAATAAATGAAGTGGAGAGGTTAGGAGTGAAGGACTGGGGTGGGGGAGTCTTGACTTCGCCCCCTGCAGGCTGGCTGCTCCTGGGAAAATCACTCTGCCTCTCTGAGTATCTGTTTCTTCCTCTGTAAAATAGGGAAACTCATAGCTACCTTACAGAGTTGTTTTGAGGATGAAACGAGGTTTCCACTATGGAATCATGATGGGGGTCGAGGTCTAGCCACTGACTTTTGACATTTAGTGAACTGTCTTTAATTCATTGAGTAGTGTCCATAATGATAGGCCCAGGATTAAAATTTGTAGATAGTTTAGAGTTTATCACTTGTGTTTAGAAAGCTTATTCAGAGCTGGGTGTCATGGCACATACCTATAATCCTAATACTCTGGGAGACTGAGGCAGGAGAATCAAAAGTCTGAGCTACTTAGCAACTTAGCAAAACACTTTCTCAAATATAAAATATTTTTAAAAGGGCAGGATGTGGCCTTATTCAGTCTTCCTGTG
>RJWM01044548.1:0-13222 GCA_004363535.1 Dasyprocta punctata | reverse complement strand
TTTTTTTTTTTTTGGTCTGTTTCCTATATACTTCAAATGTTTCAAATGGAAAGGAAAATTAAATAGAAAAATAATACATTCATTCTGATTTATTTGGTACCCAGTGTTGCTGTGAAAGCTTTCCAGAGACTCCTGAATGCTAAATTGATGCAAAGTTTGGTTTCAGGAACTCCCAGCTCTGGGCAGGAACTTTCCATGATTAGGGAACAGAGTCACACACCTATCTGTTCTTGAAACACATTTAATTTTGGGGTAAACCAAAAGAGATTTTTTTTTCTTGACCCTACAAATACTTCTGACCCCTGAGAACACCTACCTCAATTGAAAACAAAACTCCCGTAGGATTTTGACTGGATCCAAGCGGGCAGAGGAGTCAGAGGTCACACTGGTAAGAAACCTAATCATGAAATAAGTCAAGGGTTTGTCAGTCTGAGTTGACTACAAGAACATTTTGTCTTAAGAATAGGTAAGACAATATGACTTGTAGGAAAAAATAACATTAATCACAAGAAAAAAGCTCCATCTGTCAGAAGCATGTTCATTAATGGATTAACAAGAAAATTGCTTGAGAAAGTTTCTTGGCAATAAAAATTTAAATTAGAATATTTTCAGAGAGGTAAATGACAGCATTTTCATCTTTGAAGGAGAGACAGAGAGTTTTATGAGAAAAATAAGCACTGATTTTCATTCTAATAAATATTGAATTATCTAAGTAAATTTTAGTGAAAATAACATAAATCCAAATCTAACATTGTCATTGAAATCAATTTGAGGCAAATATCTGCTTGGACAGCTGGCATAAAACAGAATAAATATTTACTTCAAACTGTCACAAACACATTGGTTTTTATTCAGCCAGCTCCTCACTGAGTGATTCAGAAGTAAAGCCCCGGGCGTGGGGCGGCAAGGAAATGTGATGGCACCTTGGGGATTGCTGAGGGCCCTCTCGGCAGCAGTTAAGGAAATACTGGCAATCGCATATGATAGGATGCAGATATAAAACTCGACCCATATTTTTATTGAAAATAGGTCCCTTGGAAGAAGATAGCAATGTTGCTCTCATTATTTTAGCATCTTATAGACAAGATGTACTTATTACTGAAGGTCAACAATAAGCACTGTCATTTCATAGCGATAGGGCCCACTCAGCAGCGTGTGAAAGGCTGGAAAAGGAAAACATTCGGCCTGACAAGTGGCTTTCATCTTTTAAAGACGAAAAATCCAATTTTGTTCATATTAATTGTAAAAACATTTGTCTAAATGGAATCATTTATTTAACACAATATATAAATTGTCACTGAAGGGCTGGGGAGATGGCTCACCGGCACAGCGACTGCCTGGCAAGCACAAGGTCCTGAGTTCAGTTCCCAGAGTCAAAAAACAAAACAAAAAAAGAGATAAATTGTCACTGAAGAAATAAGAAACCAAAAGGAAAAGTGTCTGCTAACCTTAGGGTATCAGGGGAAGACCCAATAATATAATTTATACCCTGTATGTGTCAGGAAAGGAGTCATTTAGTTGCTTTTTTCATAGAAACCACTTATTCTTTATGGCAAGCATGTAAAATGTTGTTATGGTTGATACATTGTGTCAGCTTGAGAAGTTTAGAAGTTTAACTGAGAGACTCACCAGGGAGCCAGGGTTCTTATTTTGCAAATATCCTCATCCTGTGCAGGAGGAGGGCAGGGAGTTTTCAGGAGTGCTACATCTGCTCTGGAGGGTGGCAGTGGCCTGTGCACACATTATAAAGGAGAAGAGGCTGGTTTTCTCTCTTTTGATCTGGCTGCGGCCTTGAAGTGTTGTCCCAGTGGCATGCCACACCCTGCCTTGCAGCCAGCTGATTATGGACTGAAACCTCCAAAAACTGTAAGCTAAATAAACCTGTCCTTCCCTAACTTTGGGTGTTGGGTATTTTGCCCCACAATGAGAGAAAGGAAACCAAGACGGATGTACACTGCTTTCCCGATTTAAACCCTGATAAAAGCTGGAGTGCTGCTTAATGTGTTGCTTGACAGCATAGGCTCACAGTGACGGAGCTGTGGAGAGGAGAGGAAGTCAGGATTAGGCTCGATGTCCACGACACCTGTACTTTTCTTTATCTTATTTTTTAAGGTTTTTGTTTTGTAAAATATTTGGAAAGAATGCTATGCTAACTTAGGCCAAAACTTATAATTATAGGCATATGGTACTGTCATTATTATTATTTTTTTAAAATTTTTTGTTTGTTTGTTTGTTTTTGGTAGCAGGAATCAAACTGAGGATCTTGTGTTTGCCAGGCAGGTGCTGTGCCACTGAGCTATATCACCGGCCCTCATTGTCATTATTTTTAAAAGGCTATGTTTCATTTTTTACAAAGACCATTCACTATACTTAGAGCTAATGAACGTTATCTTTCTTCAATATCTTATAGGCTTAAAAATAATGACCCTTGTTTAGTTTGCATTATTGCTGTTGGCCTTTGTTCTAAGCTCTTGCAACTTTTACAATAATCTTTTGAGGTAAATGTTCGTATTTTCTTATTTTACAGATAATAAAATTGAGACTTAGGTAACATGTTTGAAATCTTGCATCTAGCGAATGCAAAACTGGAGTTTGTATGTCTGAAAATGCACATAGGGTGTATAACTAACCACGAACTCTTTGGTTGCATTAATTTTCATAGCTTTGGTACTAATGAAGTAGAATATGTTTTCAGGTTTTAAAGGATCTGCTGGTTATTTATCCTGTTAAGAACTGTCAGGTTGTTCTGTTGTGTAACAAGTGACTCCCAAACTCAGCAGCTTCGAACTGTAATTGTTTAGTGCTACTCATGAATCTGTGGATCGACAAGACCTAGCAGAACAACTTGGCATAGAGCTCTTGCCGTGTGTCTAATTCTCTCTGCCCAGGGAACCACACAAGAATGACTCAATAAGAATCATACTTATTAGTCTCTATTCCCCATTCCAGGAACAGTGATCTTAAAACTCTTATATTATTCTGAGGAACAAAGGAGCTATGAAAATCTGTTATTCGTATACTTAGTCTTTGACTCCAGTTCCTGACACACAGCTCCTAAATGCCTGTATGTTTATTGGGTAAAATAAACACACTTTATTTTAATAAGGCAACTGTTGGTGGACTCCTGGATGGGGTCTGGTAACCTATAAGATCAGGATTAAAGACTTGCAACTTTTGCTGCACCCAGGCTTCTGATACTGAAGAGGGGATGGGAATAAAGTTAATCATCAGTCACGTCTGTGTAATGAAGCTTCTACAACGGACCCTAAAAATAGGGAACTCGGAGGCTTCCAGTTGGTGGACACTTTCCTGTGTTGGGAAGGTGGTACAACCCAACTCTACAGTGACAGAGCTCCAGAGCTCAGACGCCTCCAGAGTTCCCTGACACATTGCTTTAGACACGGGTCTTCATCTGACTCCTTTATCATGTAACAGACTGACAAATGTGTTTTCTTGAGCTGCAAGCTTTTCTAGCAAACCAGGCAAACCTGAGATCATGAGAACATGTGCTTTATAGACAGGTCAGACAAAACTTGTAGATAACCTGCAAACCCATGACTGGCTATTAACAGCTGAAGGATGGGGTGACAGTCAAAGGAAAGTGAACTTTAATCTGTGCTGCGGGACACTCTGCTAACTGACTTGTAGGAAACTAGCTGGTGCCACGGTTAGTGTGGGGTACACAGACGTGTTGTGTATTGTGTTGAGAATACAAGAGGGGAAGACAGTTTGTTTTTTCCTATCACATCACCTATCATGGCAGCAGCAAGAGCAACACAGAACAAAAGGAAACAAGCAAGGCCACTCAGATCTAGGCCCCAACAATACACCGATATTTCTACCTCTTTTTCTTGCAGAGAACAGATCACATAATTGAACTCAAATTGAGAGGTGAAGCAATATTTTCTGTCTGTAGGGGATAAATTCCAAAATGATATAAAAAAGTCATAGACTTAGAAAGATAAGAAAAATAATTGGAACTGATGATGCAGTCTGCCACAATATCTATTTCATTTTCTCATGTTTATTTATATACATCTATAAGGCTTTTACATGCATGTATAACACATTATTAACTTTTTTTATCCTATAAGAAATTATTAACTTTATGTTTTAATTTTTTTGTATGTGGTACTGGGGCCCGGGGCCTTGTGCATGTAAGGCAAGAGCTATGCCACTGGGCCACATCCCCAGCCCCAAGAAATTATTAACTTTAAACTTTTTTTTCTGTAGTAAGTTGTGTTACTCTGTTTCAGCTCCTATAATAAAATATACTGGACTGGAAAAATTATAAACAACAGAAATTTATTACACACAGTCCTGGATGATGGGAAGACTCCCATTAAAGTGCTAGCTGATTCAGTGTCTGGTGAAAGCTTTCTACTTCATTGTTGACACCTTGTTGCTGTGTTCTCAAAGGCTGAAAGAATGAAAAAGCCCTCTAAGACATATAGAGACAGTAATTCCATTAATGAAGCTTCACCCTCGCATCATTTTCTTTTTGTACCAGGGACTGAACTCATGACCTCGTGCTTGCCAGGCAGGCGTTGTTCCACTGAGCAAAATCCCTGGCTGACCCTCACATCTTAATCACCACTCGCATGTTCCACTTTCCAACACCACTGAACCAGATATTAAATTGCAGCATATGAATTTATGGTATCCACAAACATTTGAACCAAAGTAGAATTCTTAAAATTATTTAGTTAATATTTTGCACTAAGAGATAAAGAAAAAATACAGTGCTTTTACTTGCTTTTTGTATTGGAAGTTCTAAATATATTTAAAAAACAGCTATTCAAAACTAAATACATAAAGCAGCTAAACCAAAGCAATAGTCTTCTGCCTTTAATTAGCAGGTTTTATAGAGAATCATTCAATAATAAAAAACTTTGTTTTTAACACATAGAAGGGAGCTGGAATAAAGAGCAAATGTTTCATTTGTGACAGCAAGAGTTTAGGGAAATATTTCCACAGTGGAAGGGAGCTCTGGCCCTAGACAGGAAGGCCATGTATCTGTCTTAGTTACTTTTATCATTGCTAAAACAAAATACCTGACATTCACAAGTTAAAGGAGGCAAGGTTCATTTCAGCTCCCAGTCTGTAGCGGTTTCAGTCTATAGTCGGCTCCAAGGCAGGTGGCAAGGCAGAGGCACACGGCTGAGAAGACACAGTCAGTGGCAGTACAGGCGGAAGCAGGAAGCAGGGAACGTGCTTTCTTTCATTTCTCCTTTTATTACATCCAAGCTACCAGCCTATTGATTGTCACTATTCACATCAAAGGTGGGAATTCCCATTACCCACCCCCAGAAACGTGCCAAACCAATCAGTGGACTAATCCAATTATCACACCCTTCATCTATAATCACACACCTTTACTCCACATTCGCACACCCTAGGTCCAGTCGCCTCTGAAAAATCCCACCTATGAGCACATGAGGCTTTGTGGTACATCTAGATGCAAGCTGTAACTGTGTGCACACTTCTTGGCCAAATGATGGTACAGTTAGCTACACATTGGTCACGTGTGTTCCTCTGTTGGAGGAGCACCTGAAGGTGGGGTTCTGTAACAATGGGCTTAGGATTTCAAACAGTCCATTCACATCACCATTTTGCAGGTCTGAGTCTGTCCACCTGCACGCTGAGCACATCTTACTGAGACCTCAGCCACATTTATGGCCCTTCCATTCCTCTGCTAACATGAGTTGGTCAGAAAAGTGGGTAAACAGTATTCCTTGTTTTCATTCTTCTGGATATTTTCGAGCAAATAGGTACACATGGTGTGTAAATTTTCCCCAATTCTTTACCTCATAATTTTGATTGTGAGCATATTTTCTAGACCATGCAAAAATTTAACATAATTATGCAGGTAAGCATACTAATATTCTTCAAACTTTCAGTTTTCAGAAAGAAACTGGTAATCTCTCTATCTCATCATTTTTCCCCATACTTCACCCTTTAGAAAGAAGACAAAATTAGTATGAGTTGCTTCAATAAATCTTTTACAAAACAGAAACATTTCAAGGTGAGATATTTTTAATTGCTGTGTCTTTTTTCATGAGATCACTTTAGTTGTATTATTAGTAAAATTAGCACTTAGAATATTTTTTCTTCAAACCTGAAGTCATTCTAGATGATCAGCAGTTTATTTATTTTTTAAAAGCTACAGAGTTTACATATTTGGCAATAAAATCTGTGATATAAACATAGTGGTGAATAGACTATCAAAGGCCCCTGCAAGCCAGTCATTTTAGTTCCAATCCATATTCAATCACTTAATACTGCTCTGACTCTGGACTGGTTGATTAACCTCTCTGGGTTCAAATTTCCTCATGTGCTAACGCGAGATGATGACAAAATGTGCTCCAGCTTTGTTGTGAGAAGTGTATGTGATAGTATTTGCTCATTATGTGATTTCAATAAATGTAGGTTATTTTTACAGTTATTAAGATCTGAATGGGAAACAACCATTGTATTTAACTTTATCCCATTAAATAAACTCATGACATTATATATATTTTGCACTTTCTAAGACCTTTATAATACTTTCTTTAAAAGTACCTTTTTCATTGTTGATGCTTCTTCTAATAAACCTTCATCATTTCATTTTACTCTTTGCCTTGATTTCTTTTACCGTATTCTTTTAATCCTCTGCTTGGTTCTCTTCCAGATTTTTTTTTGTTTGTTTGCTTGTTTGTTTTTTGCTTTTTCTCCCCCTGACTCTTTCTGAGACTTGACTTATGTAAGCCGAGGCTGATCTCCACCCAAGTGATGTATAGGGAGACTTCCAGCTCTTTCTCCAGTCCTGGCTGCATAGAGCATCCTCTCCTTTTAAGCCTTGTATTTCCCTTAATTTCAATGCAGTTCACTTCTGCTCACCAAGGTTTTGCTAAGCTGCTACTCTGCATCAGGCCCTGCAGGATGCTCTGGAAGGAAGAGTGAAAACAATTCCCAAAGATCTCCATTAACCTTCTTTGAAATGTATGAGGTGTGATTAAAAAAAAAGTTCAATAAATGTTTTAATTTTAAAAAATTATTGTAGTAAAAGACACATTGCCATTAATCTTCCTTAAAATACTCCCCCTTGCTTTGAACACTCTTATCCCATAGTTCTTGCCAATTTTTTGAAAACATAGTGTTGCTGTATAATCCGGGCTGTTCTTCAACTCACTAGGTAGCCCAGGCTGGCCTCAAACTCATGGCAATCCTTGTGCTTTAGTCTCCTGGAAGGCTGGGGTTACAGGTGCATGGCACCACACCTGGTTGCTTGACAATTTCTGAAGCAGTTCAGCAAGTCCTTTTTCATGAATATCTTTAGTTGTGTTGTCATGACTGATGTGATGTTCTGAATTGGTTCAAAATGTGCTTGCTCCATTTTGACTTTGAGGAAGAGCCAGAAGTCACACAGTATAATAGCTAGGGGATGAGGTGGTTGAGGACAGGCTGTGATTTTCTTCACAAGCCTGACTTTCCTTTGGACATTGTTCGGCAGCAACATTCACCATATTTTTTATCACATCTCATAAAAACGCCCATGAAAGAAGACTTCCGGAGCTGCTACAAAGAGTGGACATAATGATGAGTTAAGTGTCTTCAAAACAAAGGGGAACGTTTTGAGAAGGATTAATGGCAATGTGTCTTTTGCTGTAAGACCCTTTTTAAATTTAGTGTGCATTGTATATTTCTATCATTCTTAGTAGCTGTAAATTATTTTGGTGCATATGAGGATGAGAGTACGTGTGGGTGTACAGGGGAGCCCTAGGCGCAGACTTCTCCTGGAGCAGGCTTCTAGAGGAAGGGACTTAGAGGCTTGATGAATGAGTTTGAGTCTTCTGGGTGGGAAAAAATTCTACACATATTTCTTAGGCACAAGAACAGTGCTGGTAAAGATAAGGGCCACAAAACCATGTCCAGCATTACAGAAATATAGAATTCATGGTTACTGAAGCATGAAGAATAGAGTGAAGTAAATTCAATGTTTTGGCTGTTTCTATCTTGAGAAAAAGAAAAACCTGAAAGAGTTCTTTGGGTAACAGGGATAAAAAAAGTAATATAAAATATAATACAGTGTCATTTCAGTTTAAAGGCAATCTTGCTGTTTCTTCATTCTATAAGAAGGGAAATGACATCACTTACTTTGAATTCCTCTTTTCTCCTGGGCCCTTGCTTCATTATATTGAGAAGAATAACTTGACATTCAGAATTTAGAATTTTATATAATAAGACTAATATCCAGGAAGCTCGAAGGAGGAATAAAACAGAGAACAACCTGTGTAGGTGAGAGTTTTGGAAAGTTTAGGACTCAAGGGTGAAAAATATTTTCAAGAATAACAGCCATTCATAAGACAAGGGCAGTGGCCAGGCTAGAATTTTCTATATGGTTTTACTGTATTTTCTACAAGGTTTTCATATCTCCCTATGTGAAGTCACTCACTAGACACTTTTTTTTGAAAAGTGACTGAAAAATCATTTAGTTTTCCCTAGATTGCTCGTAGAAATATATCTATATAAATATGTATATAAACTATTAGAGATCTCATTTGCAAATTTAGTTTACAGTTTTCTCCCAAGGAATACTTGTATGCTCTATTACTATTGTGCTGTCCATTAGAGAGCTGAATTCTTTGCCAGAAGCGAGTTAAAAAAATGTTATCAATTTTAGCAAATATTTCTGATTTAACATTAAATTTGATTAAAAGATTAGAAATAAGTAGTCAAGCTACTTTGTAGATGAAAACTTAAAAGATGAGAAAAGATATTCTCATGCCTAGAGATGTAAATACCAGTCCATATTTTTGAGTCCATGTTCTGCATCGGTGAACTGAAGATTGCATATGGTATATTGAATTGCATTCAGTGCTTGGAATCATTTTCTCAACATCAATACATCTTCAAAGAAACTAACATGGGAAAAAATCAGACATGAGAAAGCCATTGAATTTCAATCAGCAATTTATTATATGAATTTCAAATGTGGAAGCAATTTCCTCTAAATATTTTTGGAATTGAGTTTCATCACAGAAATACAAATGATTATATGCAGTCTTAATTCATCCTATGGCCTTTAAAAAAGCTTAAGCCCTGGTGGAAATAGTCTTAGTTATGACTTCTGCACTTGTGGGCATTCTAGAAAGTAACCTGTTCTTTATTTACATGCACAAACTTTTTCACTCTTTTGCAGTTTGTTTTTCCATAGTTTAAAGAGAAACTGTGATTTATCAGTTACATGTCTTTTAAAGTTCATGTCAATGACATTCTATAAAATCCAATCACTCTCTTTATTCAGCTTGCCCACCTTATTTACAGATTCTGAGATGAGTTGCTGAAAAAGATGGGAAACTTGAGCTAGAAAAAGCATTCAAGCGGAAAGTGACACATTTTTGACCATACATAAAAATCTGATCCTAAACTTTGAGGGAAGCTGTATAGTTTTAAAATTTACCCCTGGCAGAAATATTATGTGGAAGTTGAATGGAAGGCAAAAGAGTCTGTTGCAAAAATACTATCACCCTATTTCTTATGATCTAGCTTTCATTTTGCATGTTTCCTATTATCTATCTTTCATTTTGGTCTTTTATTTACTTATACCTTAGATTTCTCATATAAAAGAAACCATATAATATTTCAACTTGTGTGTCTGATTTATTTTACTTTTTAAATTTTTATTTTTATTAGGACAGACAGTATGGAAATCAGTATGAAGATTTCTCAAAGAACTAAAACTAGAAATTACGTTTGACTCAGGCATACCTTTATAGGTATCTTCCTGAAATAGTTGAAGACATCATATTCTAGTTGTTTACTCTTATTAACTTACACAGTTTTGAGATGTAAAGGCAAAGGTAATTTTTCACTGATGGAAAACATCTGCCCAGATTTTTATTGTCTCTTGGGTATTCCTCAGTTTTGTATCTAACTGAGGAATATTACAATCCCATAACTATTCTAGCTTCTAAAATGCTATATGAACCACTCATAACATCTTACTGACTTTCTACTAATTAGATATTGAATCAAATCTTTTACATCTGACCATTTTAAATTTATGTGAGATACATGATTTTTTCTATTTAAAACTTATGGTTTAGCTTCCCTATTCCTCTAAATAATCAAAATGAATGATAAAGGTAAAACAAAGATATTGACTCAAATAAGATTTTCTGCAAAAACAAAACAAAACAAAACAAAACAAAGCAAAGAAAGTTGGGTGAAATTTAAGGGAAGCGAAGGGAATATTTCATGAACAGGTACCATAATAATATGGAAGAAAGAAAATTTGGTGTCATTTGAACTTTGCCAGAACAGTGATGAAAACCGAAGTTTTAGTAAGCCCTATAGTTGTTTGATTTAATTAATCCCTATTTTTTGAAGAAGGGGCAAATCTAATAGATATACAGTATCACTGTATTTCAAGGAAATAAAGTGAATGAAATCTCCTTAGTCATAGTAGTCATATAAATGTAAGTATTAAATATGATGGAAGTGGAACTTAATGGGTAATTAAACGGTAAAAGTAAAGGAGCACATTTTGTTTAAAAAACTATTGCTAATTTGTTGGTTGTTGTCTTTAGATGCCTAAGATAAAAAATACATCTCAAAGGAAAAATAGAGGATAAAAATAACGTGGTGATTATCTTTAATTTTAAAGAATTTTATTTAACTTTCAAATAATGTGAAAAATGTTCCCAGAGAATAATTTGTTTTCTAAAAGAAGTTTAGTTTTTTAGTAATATATCTATGAAAGATTTTTTTTCCTACTTGACAGAAAATTATTTCTATCTCTATGGACTTTTGCTGAGAAGAGATAATTCACTCTTTACGAATACGATGTAATTACATTTTGACACACATGATAACTGAAAGATGCTAATCTGTTCACTGAACATTTAGGGTGATTCCCATCCAGAATCACAGTCCACAGAGTGAGTCATGGATGTCCAACGTGTGAATAATGTGTTTTAACAGACATTCCTTCTGGGGAATTTGAAGCATGAGCGATTTATACATTTTTTAAAAGACTGAGTAATGAAATGTTACGGTCTTCATCTAAATGCCCCTCCAAAGCCTCATGGGTCATAGATGGGACTTTTTGGAGGTGGCTGCGTCTAGGGTGTGTGACGATGGGGTGGAGGTTGTGATGTTGGTGACGTGGTATGCTTAAGGCTGCCCTGCCCGGGTACCAGTGCTGCCTATTGTAAGGTTCGGTAGCTTGGATAAGATATAAGGGATCGAAGGAGAGTCGCTCCTTGTGATTTGCAGCTTGCTGCTTTTACTGCCTTCTGCTTGTTGTGAACTGTTCTTCTGTTTTTGTTTTTGTTTTTTCCTCTGTGATGCACTTCTGCCTTGTGCCGCCCTACGTTGGAGCCAGCTGATTAGGACTAAAACCTTTACAAACTCTGAACTAAATAAACCTTTCCTCTTTTAACTTGGATTTTAGGTATTCTGTCTCAGCAATGAGTAAAACAACAAGAACATTAACTAATAAGGGGATAATTACATAAATAACAGAAAATTGAGGGGGAGGCGCTTGAGACAGTATCTTGCTCTGTGCTTCAGGTTGGCTTTGAACTCACCACGTAGCCCAGGCTCGTCTTGAACTCTCGGTGATTCACCTGCTTCAGTTTACTGATTGCTAGGATTATAGGCGCATACCACATCTACCAAGTAAAATTCTAAAAGCAATGTATTAATTTATATATTTTGATCTACTAACATCTTCTTTTATTTATGTAAGTCAAGTTTTGTTTCAATAAAGATATTCATTAATCCTTGAACATTTGAAAATACTTACCTTCATTCATGAAAAATCGTCTGGCTGGGTATAGGACTGATTACTTCTAAACTGAATGTGTAGCGTGATGTCCTGTTGGGATTAAGTGTTATAAGGGACATGAACTAAGCAAATGGTTTAGAAACAGGCTTTTGCTGTGGCAGCACTGCTGATCTACATGTGAAGGACTTAGGATTTAGGTGGCTTTGAATTCATGACAATTCTAAAAATAGTTTGTATCGTTTGTTGATTGAAACAATTGAGCTAGATGATTCCCACAGAACATTCCAATTTCCAGACTTCATATTTTGTTATCATATTTTAATTACTAGAATGTATCAAAATAGCAATTACTATGTTAAACAAATGTTTACTAAGTAATGAAAGGATAGTGATGAAATCTTTGAAAAGAGCTGTATTTTGCAATATTTGGTAGAATGATTTTTTCTTTTCATTCTTTGGGAGATACAACATTTTCTTTTTTTTTCAATTTTATTTTATCGTGGTAAAAACATTTAACATGAGATCTACTCTCTGGAACACTTTTCAAATGGTTGACAAATTTAGGTATAATTTTCTACAATTGATTAATTATAGGTATAATTACCTACAGTAGATCAATTAGAGATGCAATTATACAGAGTTTATTCATCTAGGTTAACTGAATCTTTATTCTCATCAATTAGCAAGCTCTTTCCCAATTCTCCTGAATTTGACTATTTTAAATACAAGAAATCAGTATTTCCTCCTGTGTGACTAGTTTATTTTACTTACCATAATGTTTTCTAAATCATTCTTGTTGGCTCGTATTTCATATCTTCTTTGTAAAGCTCAACAGTCTTTCATTATATGCACATAACATATTTTCTTTATTCATCCATGAACATCTGTATCTTCCCATTGGATATCATAAATATTGTTGCAATGTCTGTTAATATCTCTCTGGCATCTTGATTTCAGTTGTTTCGGTTGATTGACGACTAAGATTGCTTTGTTTCTCTTTGTTTTCTGCAAAGCTTCTCTTTTGTTTTTCATAGTGGCGTCACCATTTTACCATCTCATCAACAGCATCCAAGGGTTTTACTTCTTTTCCCCTTGCCGAAACTTGCCTTTTTGTTTTTGTTAATATCCATCCTGACTGTGTGAGATGATATCTTGCCATGATTATGCTTTAAATTTTCATATAATGAATGATAGCCATTAATATGTGTTCTTTGGAAAAATAGTTATTTATATTTGTGGCCTATTTTTATTCAGGTAATTGGAATTTTTGTTGGGGAGTTGTTTTTTAAAGATTTTGAAGATTAACCTCTGATCACATACATGTTTTGGAAATATTTTCTTTTATTCTACAGATTGCCTTTTCACTCATTTATTGTTTCATGAAAGAACAAATCTTGACAAGATAGAACAAAACTGGAGATATTACACTTACAGATTTCAAAATATGTA
>RJWM01044547.1:0-13221 GCA_004363535.1 Dasyprocta punctata | reverse complement strand
TTAATTGACATGAAAAATCAAGTAAGCCTTAATACCATTGTATTGGGAGACCTCAGTATATTGCTGTCACAAAAAGACAGGTGTGGAGTTCTTGGGATCCTCTGGGTAGAGTATCATGTCATCTGAAACAAAATCTATGTATATAAAAAATTAGTTGTGACAGTCAGAGAAAAAGAATTTTGAGTAAAATGTAATTTTTTCAGGGTCACCTTCAGATTTTATTTTTAATGTGAAATGTTCATTTGAAAACAATTGTGTTAACAATTAGATAATGTTTCATGTCTGTATTTTTTGTCTTAAACAATTTTTGGGAATATACAATATGCTGATGATTGTTGCTGTTTTGTTGGTTGGGGTGAAATTGTTATGTTTGATTTCTTGTTTTCCTTTTGTTTTAAATAAAAAAATAAAAATTAATTCCTCAGGACGTAGAAAAGGTTGTCTTCAGACCCCAGGGTAGTCTACGCTAATGGTTAGAAACTCCTTTAAGCTGCAGTTGTCTTAGCACAGGTTGCTGATAATCAGATGCTGAGGGAGGGGCTGAGATTCACCTGAGTTTGGGGGGAAGGCAGAGATTGGGGTGTACACAATTTTCTGGGAGAATGCAATTGGTATGCACATTATTTTCTAATACGCACTTGATTTCTTGGAAGAAAAATTGTGACTGAGATACACAAAATTTGTTGGGGGGTAGGAGTTGGGGTATACATAATTTTGGGGGGATGACAGGAATTGGATGCATGTAACATGTTGCAGGGTGAGATGTGTGATGTGATTTTTCTGGGGGTAAAGGCTGGGAGTTACACAACTTGTTGCAGGGTAGTGAGTACTGGGACACACATGATTTGTTAGAGGACAGTGAGGGTTGGGTGCACACGGTTTGTTGGGGGCACTCTCAGAGGAGTGGCACTGAAGAAGCAGGACAGGGCAGGAGGCGGAGCTAAACAAGGAGGTACCTTAGCAGGAGTCCAGGCTCAGCCTTATGGTGGGGAGTTCTGGGATTTGCACCATGAGGTTGCTAAATCTTGAGACAAAGTATTTATGTGGGCTCCCGTGTAGTCAGGCATTGGTGTGATATGCCCCTGAGTTGACGTTCAGACCTAACCTACAAAATGATGCGTGTACCCAGCAAGGAGATCTGGCCACCCAGAGCATCTGTGGTGTTGATAAACCTTTCTCTGGTAGCTCGCGCAGTGGCTCATGCCTGTAATTCTAGCACTGTGGGTGGCTGAGGCAGGAAGATCACAAGTTTGAGCCCTGCTTGGACAACTTAGTGAGACCCTGCCTTAAAATAAAAAATAAAAAGGACTGGGGATGTAGCTCAGTGTGAAGGCCCTGGGTTCAACTCCCAGTACTGGCAACCAAATCAAACCAAACCAAACCAAACCAAGCCAAAGCAAACCAAGCCAGACCAAAGCAAAACAAAGCTTTCTTTGAGTTAGGATTACGCAGGGCCTGTAATGTTGCTCCGCAGAACATGAGTGTCACTTCTTCCCTGTGAGGTGTTCAAAATGAGAATAATTTCCTACATGCCATGTTGCATCATCAGATGATAATGATGGTGTTGAGTAGCTTCCACAAAATTAAAAAGTATTTAAAAATTTTTATTTATTGTTGTACTGGGGAATGGGACCTAGAGTCTTTTCACTGAGCTACGTTCCCATCTGTCTTTAATTTTGAGACAGGGTCCTGCTAAGTCACTAAGTTTTTCCAGGTTGAGCTTGAATTTATAATCTTCCTGCCTCAACCTCCCAGAGGACCTGGATTACAGGCAGTTTTTATTTTTAATTGACAAATAATTGCATATTTATGTATCTATATATCTATTTACATATACATACAGAGAGAGTACAATGATTCTGATGTTTATATATATCGATAAACTGGACACTTTTATACTTAAATGAATGTGCCTTGAAAACATACTTATTAGTGAAATAAATGTCACACATGTGTAAGCATCATATTGTTTCACTTATGTGACAAACTGAACGAAAAACTATATATGTTTATGTACATGTATATAAAAAATAGTTAAGATGGTTTAAAGAAAAAGCACAATGGCTTCCTTTTTCACCTGCATGGCTTGTCCAGAAGTAAATTCAATGCCTCCCTTCACTGAAAAAAAAAAAAGAAAAGGAAAGGAAAGAAAAGAAGAATTCTGCTGAGATTTTGTTAGATATTGAGGTGAATCTATAGATAAGTTTAGGGAGAATAAATGTTTTTATATTTGTCCAATTCACATACATGGTTTATTTCCACTTATTTAGATTTTATTTGAGTACTTTTGTTCAGTTTTTATAGTTTTTAGGATACAGAAAATGAATATATTTTGGTAGATTTATACAGTAATGTTACTTTAAGCTTTTTTTTTGATGTTGTAACTTGTGCCTTTACAATTTTACTTTTGAATTGTTCATTGCTTGTATATAGGCCAACACTAGATATCTCTATATGGCTTTGCTTTTGCTTGTTTGTTTGTTTTTGTTCAGTACCAGGGATTGATCTCACAACCTCGCGCCTGCCAGGCAGGCACTTAAGCCACTGAGCCAAACTCCCAGCCCTAGTTTTTTGAGGCAGGGTCGCACTATGTAGTTCAGGCCAGCCTTATTCACACTGTAGCCCAAGTTGGCCTTGAACTCACAGCACTTCACCCACCTCAGCCTCCTGAGTGCTGGGATTAAAGGCGTGTGCTACTACTCCCGGCGGTATATGGTTTTGTTACCTTGTACCATGACCTTGCTAAACCTGCTTGTCTGTTAAAAAAAAAATAAATAAGAAGTCTGCTTCTAAAGGAATTTTGATATTTATAGCACATTATTATTAGCTATTGTCACTTTTCTATGTAATAGATCTTTGCAACTTATTTCTTCAATAATTTATTATGTATTTCAAAATATCAAACAGAGTTCAGTGGTTCTCAATGCAGTAAAATGATGAGATGGAAATTGTTATTATCCTGGTGGTGTCATTACATTATCTTCAAGCATCAGTTTATCATACCTCAACCCATAAATATGTGCAAATGCTGTAGGTTAACTAAAAATAAAAGGACAGCATGCTCAAAAACAAGAATCTCAGTCCACAGTTTTTCTCTAAACAGTGGTTAGTCTTTACATCATACTGCCACCTTCTGGTAAAATTAAGGAATAAAAAACTGGAAGCAATTTGAAACACTGGGTTTAATCAGGTAGTTTAAATTATTAGAATATGCAGAGCTGAGGCAAATTCTATTAACTAGTTCTCTTCAGTATCACCTTTCATCTTTCTTTTCTTTTTGTAATCTGGAAAAGGAATTCAGGGCATCACACATATCAGGAAAGTGGTCTACCACTTAGCTACATCATCAATCCTTTAAATTTGTTTTTAATTTTTATTTTGGGGAGAACCAAAATGGTAAGTTAGTGATCAGCAGCTAAGTAGAGCCACTCTCTGAACCTAGAATCCAGGCAACTGGAAAATAACAATTAGCAGAAAGAAAAAAAGAAGCAGATTCTGGGAACTGGGAGGAAAATCAGAAACTACAGAGAAGCAGGAGAATGGAACACAATGCAGAGAAAAGGATGAAGCCATCTGAAAGGTCATTTCAGGTCCTGTGGAAGGGAGCTTCTCTCCACAGACACAAGGTAAGCCCCAAAGTTTGGGAGCTCCAGGGAGAAACAACTAACTAGGTCAACAATGCTAATCCCTAGAAAAATCCACAGCTATTGTAAACTGCAAAAGTATAACGGGGTCTCACTGTGAAAGTGACTTCATCTGCACAGCAGGCTAGCGTTGGAAAGAAACTCAGTGCAGTGACCACCTCATTGCCAGTGAATGTTTAATCAGGCACCATTTTGGGAAGGGATTGATTATATAAGGTAAGCCACACAAAAACTATGAAACCACTTCAGGGTTCCCAGTATTACCCTCCCACAGTGACTAGGCAAGAGGCAGGTACAGAAGTCAGTTGCAAAGAGGGTGCAGGCTAGACATAGACCCCTGAAAAGTTTGAATTTAGGCTGGGAAGGAAGGACAAGGGCTCCACGCTCTTTAGTAAGAAGTGAGACTCAGGCTGTGTGGCTGTCTTAGTTACTTTTCACTCATTGCTGAGACAAAATACCTGATGCCCAAAATTAGGGAAGGAAAGGTTTATTTAGCTTACAGTTTTTGGAGGTTTCAGTCCATATTTGGCTGGTTCCGAGGCAGAGTGGCATGACACCAGGGGAACACTTCAAGGCAGCAGCCAGAGCAAAAAAGGGGCAGGAGCAAGTCTCTTTTCCTCCCTTATATTGTACACAGGACCCCCACCCCCACCCCGTGGGTGTAGAATTCACAAATCTTCTTGCCTTCCTTTGCACAGGATGAGGATATTTACCTAGAACCCTGGCTCCCTGCTAAGTCTCTCAGTTAAACTTCTGACCTCAAATTGACACAGTGAACAGTTAACTGCTTGTGCTCTACACCCCAGGATGTAGAGCTGCTGAGTTAATTAAGCTTCTAGACTTCTCAAGTTGACACAATCTATAAACCATAACAGTGGCTTTCAGGGTCTGAATGGCCTAGCATTCACTACAGCAGTCTGCTGGAACCCTCACCCTGCTCCCTACATGCAGCACAGATCAGAGGTCTAATTATTTTCCTCATCTACCATTGTGTGCAAGGACACGCCTCAGTCTGAGTGGTTGCTACAGCCTGGGGTGAATGGACGGAGGAGGCTCTGGAACATCTCACAAACCCACAGGCTGTAGAGCTAGGTGGAGAAAACTGTGACTTACTGGATTCTAAGACTGTGGATTGCAAAAAGAAACCACTCATCCAAAAATAGAGAGGAATTTTTTTGACTCATCTTTTTCTTCATTGGGTTTTTGGGGGTCTTGGTATTTTTTCATATTTCTTTTTTATTTTGTGTTTTTTTCTCTTCTTTTTTCTTATTTGTTCTTTTTGATTGCCTTTATCTAATTCAATACAGTTTTGTTTACATTTTAATAAAATTCTTTATCTCAATTTCCTATTTTTCTCATCTTTCATTGCTTAATTTTTCAAAAAAATTTTTTTACATCTTTGATTTTACCAGATGAATCTTTGGATAGCTAAATCTATATTGTTACTGTTAAATTCTTTTCTATTTTTAGTACAGGTATAATTTTTACACAGCTTGTTTCTTTTTTCTAAATCTGCTTCTTCCCACCTCCATCCCTCCCTCCATCTTGAAATTCCCTTTTCCTCTTTTCATTCTTGTTATTATTGCTCTTGGTTCATATTTGTAACATGTAATGTTATATGCCAAACAGTGTTTACATTCATTATGGGTATTCAGTACCTATACATGGCATACCTTCAGTTTTCTTACTCCCTCCCCACTTTTTCTGGACCTCAGTCTCCTGGTCACCTTTCCATTTGCAAGAGATATGACCCCTCATTTCTTTCTACCCAGCCTTCTTTTTCTCTTTGTTTTTACTTAGCCTTACTCAAATGAGAGATACTATAAAATGTTTAAGTTTGTGTGTCTGATTCATTTCACTCAACATTGTTCTCCAGGTGCATTCATTTTTCTACAAATGTATGATTTACCTTTATAGCAAAATAGTATTCCATCATATGTGGACACCATGTTTTCTTTGTCCTTTCATCTGTTGATGAGCATACATGCTGTCCTAGTATTCATCTATCATAAAATTTGCCATAATAAACATTGGCATCTATGTATCTTTACTTAATATTTACTGTATGTCAATACTGTCTTAGTGTTTATGCCCTAATTATAGATCTCCTTTCTATGGGTAAGGGTGCTACATTATTGGTTGGTATGGTTCATCCACATCAGCTTGCATTTGATGCTATTATGTTGCTATTGCCAGAATAGCATAGTTGTTGCTCTTAATTGGCTTTCTCTGTGTGTCAGTATCTAGATTATGTCTGTGTTATTAACAATATCATTGTCTATTTTTGGAGAGCTGGGTGCTGGTCCAATTACCCTGCATCATCCTCTCCCAAGTTAACGGAGGCAGTTGGATCTTGGGACAGAGGCAAGTGCTTACGGTTAGGGTAGAGTGCAGCACCGAAAAGCAGCACTAACTAACGAGATCTCTGTATTGGCAACAAAGCCTTTCCACTATAAACCCTTGTAAACCTCATAACGTCCCCCCACCCATGCCAACACAACAACAGTAGAAACAGGAGAAGGTAATAAAATGCCTCCAGAAATTCCAAGCTATCTCAAAGCTGATCCCTGGAGTACTAAATGGGAAGGAAATAAAAAAACAATAGCTGAATTATTCAAAATGATAAAATAGATTAAAAAACAGATCAGTGAGCTCCCAGAAGATAAACTAAACAGACAATGGATTTAATAAACAGAACAATCATCGAGTTTATAGAAGACACTAACAAAAGCCAAGTAACCATGATTAAAAAAAGATCTCCAGGACACATCATAGTGATAATACCAGATGTCAAACACAAGGACAAGAAAAGTTATTAAAGAAAAGCAACAAATCGCTTAAGGTAAACCCGCTAGAATTATCAGAGACTTCTCAACACAAACCTTAAAGGCCAGGAGAGTTTGGATGAAAGGAAGTGTTTCAAGCCCTAAAAGAAAACAACTTCCTACCCAGACTCCTATACCCTCCAAAACTATCTTTTAAGATTAATGGAGGAATAAAGCATTTCCTTGAAAATGAGCACTTTAAAAAATAGATGGCTATCAAAGAATCACTACAAAAATTTATCAAGGATATCCTAGAAAGGGATACTGAAACCAATAATGCAAAAAAAAAAATCTAATAGAATGACAACACTAGCTAGGGTGAGAAGTTAAACAAAAAGTAAAGGAAAAGGAAATCAGAAACAGGAAAATAATGCAATGACAGGAATAAGTCAGTATCTTTCTATAATAACTTTCAATGTGAATGATTTCTTTTCCCCAATAACTAGAGACAAATTTGAAAAATCAATCAAGAAACAAAACCCAACAATATGTTACAAAGAAGAAACACATTTAGTCCAAAAAAATTCACAGCCAAAAATTCAAGGATGGAAAACAATGTTCCATGCAACAGGATCCCGAAAACAAGAAAGAGTAGCTATCCTATATTCAAAGTGGACTTCAAGTCAAAAGTAATCAGGAGAGACAAAGAGGGTCACTACATACTGGTGAAGAAAACAGTTCAACAGGAAAAGATGACAATTAAAAACATATATGCACCAAACATGGTGTACCCAAGTTCATAAAACAAGTACTACTGGACTTAAAAAGTTAGATAAACACCAACACAATTCTAGTGGGGGACCTCAATACCCCAGTGTCACAAATAGATCAACTAGAATAAATATCAATAAGGGAATATCAGAGTTTAATCAAACCTTCAGACAAACGGACTTACTAAACATCTGTAGAATTTTCCACACAACAACAACAGAATGCACATTCTTCTCAGTAGCACATGGGATGTTCTCCAAAACAGACCACATGCTAGTCCATAAATTATGCTTCAGGAAATGCAAAAAATAAAAATTTTCCCATGTATATTATTAGATCTAAAAAATAAAATCAACAAACCCATAGCAATATTAGAAAATATACAAATCATTGCAATTAGAAATGAGAATAGGTAAAATTTCAGTTCAGACAGCCAAAATCCACATTATTGTGGCTGGGCATGGTGACACACTCCTGTAATCCTGGTACTCGGGAGGTTGAGGCAGGAGGATCGTTGCAAGCTCGAGACAAGCCTGGGCTACAAAGCGAGCCCAAGGCCAGCCTGAACTGCATAGATAGATCCTATTTCAAAAAGACAAAAAAAAAAAAAATTCAGTTTATTAGTATCTACTTTAAAAACCTATACTCCAATAAATTGGAGAATTAAAAAATAAATGGATTCTTAGATATTATATGAGTTACCAAAATTAAACCAATGAGATATAAAATATCTGAATAATAAAAGGCAATGAAAATGAAGTATTAATAGAAAATCTATCAACTAGAAAAGCCCAGGATCCAATGAATTCACCACTGAACTCTACAAGTACTTCAGGAAAGATTTAATGCCAATATTCCTCAAATACTCTAGTGAAATTGAAAGGGAAAAAGTATTACCAAAGTGATTCCTGGAAGCTAGCATTACCCTGATTTCAAAAATGGACCAGGACCCACAAAAAGGATAACTATAGGCCAGTGTCTTTAATGAACACAGACACAGAACCCCCCAACAAGAAACTGGCAAAGAGAATGCAGCATATCATCAAAAAGATCACACATCATGACCAAGTAGGCTTCATTACAGAGATGCAAGGATGGTTCAACACACATGAATCAATAAATGTAATACATAACATAAACAGAAGTAAGGACAAACATCACATGATTACCTTAATTGGTGCAAAAAAGCCTTTGACAAAATCCAACAACTGTCCACAATAAAAATCACTGAGTAGGTACAGAAGGATCTTATCTCAATCTGATAAAAGCCGTTCATGACAAACCCATGGCCAACATATTAAATGGGAGAAAAACTGAGAGCTTTCTCTCTAAACTTTGAAGTAAGAAGAGGATGTCCACTATTACCACTCCTATTCAATATATATTTCAAAATGTTAACCAGAAAATCAGGTATGAGAAAAAAAGAGATAAATATAGGAAAGGAAGAAGTAAAAATCATTCTTTTCAGATGACATGATTTTCTACTTACAAGATCCCAAAAATTCCACCAAAAGACTCCTGGAATTAATAACAAAATTCAGTACTGTAGTAGGATACAAAATCAACACAAAAACCCAACAGTGTTCCTGTACAACAATAATGAACTTGCTGAGAAAGAAATTAGGAAAATAATATCATTCATGATAACATCAAGACAAATTAAATATTTAGGAATTAACTTAACCAAGGAAGTGGAAGATCTCTTCAATAAACACTACTATTTTCTAAAAAAGAAAATCGAACAGGATATCAGAAAATGGAAAGATATCCCCTGTTCTTGGATAGGCAGAACCAATATAGTCAAAACGACCATACTTCCAAAATTGATATAGATTTAATACAATTCCAATAATAATAATAATAATAATAATAATAATGATAATAATAGAATTTCTTACAGAACTAGAGCAAACAATCCTAAAATTCATATGAAATCAGAAGAGACCCAGAGTAGCAAAAGCAATGCTGGGAAACAAGAGCAAAGCAGGCGGCAGCACCATCTTGGACTTCAGGTTATATTACAAAGCTAGAATGATGAAGAGACAAGTTACTGGCACAAGAACAGACACATAGACCAACCGGACAGAGCAGAGGATGCAGACCCCGCCTCAGGCACACTCAGCTCCCTGATCTTTGACAAAGGAGCCAAACACATACGAGGAAGGAAAGATGGCCTCTTTAGCTAACGGTTCTGGGATGACTGGCTATCAACATGCAGAGGACGGACTCTGGACCCACATCTCTTATGATACACTAAAGTAAAATAAAAATGGGTAGAAGATTTAAATATTAAAACAGAAACAATCTGTTGGGAGATAAAATAGGCAAAACTCTTGAAGACATAGATATTTGCAAGGACTTTCTAAAAAGAACTCCAACTACACAAGAAGTAGCAACAAGATTTAGTAACTGGGGTCACACCAAATTAGAAAGCTTCTGTCCAGGAAAGAAAACAGCCGACAAATTGAAGAGACAAAGTACAGAATGGGAAAAAATTTTCCACTTATTCCTCAGGTAAAGGACTAATATCTAGAATACATAAGGGGCTGAAAAATTAAACTCCATCAAAATAAAAGGTACAATAAAAAATGGACAACTAAAATGCGTAACACTTCTAAGAGGTGCTAGCTGTGGTGGCACATGCCTGTAATCCCTGCACTTGGGAGGCTGAGGCAGGAGGATCACCGTAAGATCGAGGCCAGCATGGGCTACAAAGTGAGTTCAAGGCCAGCCTGAACTGCATAGCAAGACCCTGTCTCAAAAAGACAAAACAAAATGAAAACAAAACAAAGACATACACATAAAAAACCCCAATGCCCCCAAAATAGCCAAATACTAACAAAAACAGCAGCAACAACAACAAAACACTTCTAAGAGGAAGAAGTACAAATGGCCAATAAGTACATGAAAAAAGGTTCAACATCTGTGAATACTAGAGAAATGAAATTAAAAAAAAAACACACCAAGATTCCATCTTACACCAGAATAATGGTTATCATCAAAAATTAAATAATAGCCAGGTGTGGTAGTGCAAGCCTGTAATCCCAGCACTCAGAAGGCTGAGGCAAGGGGATTGCTTTGAAATTCAGGCCAACCTGGGCTACATAGTGAATTCAAGGCCATCCTGAATTACAGAGTGAGGCCTCCTCACAAAAGAAAAGAAAAGAAAAGAAAAAAGAAAAGAAAAGAAATCAACTAATAATAAATGCCCTATGTCAAAAAAATAGGGCCAGGCATTTAGCTCAGTGGTATAAGTGCCTGCCTGGTAGGTGTGAGGTTGTGAGTTCAATCCCTGGTTCAAAAACAAAACTATATATATATATATATATATATATATATATATATATATATATATATATATATTCAAATTCCTGATGCTTATCCTTAGGAAGTATGTGGGTGCATTTGATTTATGTTTTGTCTTGAGCTCTAGCCCACAGCAGAGGTTTCTGTCTCCCCCACAGCTGCAAGCTATCTCCTCTTCCGCACTGGCTCCTGCGAGGCCTGAGCCCTGTCTGGCTGCCTGTACTATTTCTATCTAACTCAGTTGCCTGTAACAGTAGGAAGCAGGGAGCCAGTCCGCTCATTGGAAGAGCTTCCTCTCTGTTCTTATCTGTAACTGCTAGTTTAAACCCAGTGGGTGTGGTACTCTTCTGCACCCTGGGCAGTGACTTTTATTATGTTGTTCCTTTTCAAAGGGCTCTGGTGACAGCCAGATGTGGTTGAGGTCATCTTAGACCAACCAGCTCCTGCAAACCACCAGATGCCCAAGGCTGGTGAGCTGCTCAGCTAGGTTCAGCTCAAATTGCTGACTCAGAATCATGAGCACAGAAAGTGGTTGTCATGCGACGGTAGGTGATGCAGAAGTACTAGCAGAAATCAGATTCTGCTCTAATACCATAATCTTTCCAGCAGTGGTTGCGCTGACCAGGAGAGAAAGGAAGCAGCACACCCTCTTGTGCACCAGCAGCAGTCGGCTGGCTGGGAGGGAATGGGAAGCAGCGCCCGCCCCGCGAGTCACAAAGCACACGGCAGGGAGAGCTCCGGCCCCCACCACAAGCAACAGCTGATTCAGAAGGGTGCAGGCTGAGACGGTAAAGCAGAGGTAAAGAAAGAACTTAGTGCTTGTATTGCTTGATTGACTTTGCAAACCTAAAGCCAGTAGTCTGGGCATCTACTTAAGGATAACAATATGCAATATAGTAACTATTGTGGATTTCCTGCTGTCTTGTTTTTGCCAATATCATTCTCGTTGTTTTGTTGTGTTTCATTTTATTGTTTCGTTTTATTTTGTTTTAAAAGTTTTTTTAGGGCAACTCACTTGGGACCCCTTTTATCTCCCTCTTGGACAGAAGCTTTCTTCCTCTCAATAAACATATTCTGCTCTTAGCCTCCATTATACCTAAAATTCATTCTTTGATTTTAGAGAACGTGAACTCATACCAGACATCTAGTAGGTCAAGAGTTTTGTTCCCCTATATCAATTGGAGGTCTTCCACTGAGATAATTGGGCAGACATGGGGAGCTCAGTATCAAAGTATTTTACTTCTTTGGAATACATTGTTGAGCACTGTAAGATGTGCAACCCTTACATGTTGAAAAAGAGTCATTTGTTATTTCTCTGCACATATGCGTAGCCTACGTACCCTCTAGAGCCAAAATGGAATGCAGAGAGAAGTACTGATTGATGCTATTTTACAACTAGAGGCGTACTGTAAAAAACAGGGAAAATGGTCAGAATTGTCTTATATTCAGACTTTCTTTGCATTGAGAAATACTCATTTATATTCTAAAAGTAAACGTTAGCCACAGGAAAACCCTGCACCTCAGGCCCTTAAGATATTTACTATCTTGGGGCCTGAGGTTGCCCCTTCCCAACCTTTGGAACCTGAGGACAAGGCAACCTTAATCAAAACCTCACCCAACATTACTCAACCTAAGGTTTCCCCTACTTGCCCTTCCAGTCTTAAGGATGGGGCTTCTAGACCAGCTGTAACCCAGGGCTCTACAGGGACATCCCCATCCTTAGCTGAGTTTATGCAAGCTCCTCAAGGACAGTGCCCTTTACAGGAAGTATATGGATAATTTGGGACTTCCAAAATTAATGTGTCTTTTTCTCTAATGATTTAAGACAAATTAAGTTAGACCTCAAAAGCTTTTCAGATGACCCTGATAAGTACATCTATGTCTTTAGAGGATTTACTCAAACCTATAAACAAGATTGGAAAAACGTAATGTTACTCTTAAACTTCTGATGAGAGACAAACAACATTACAAGCTGCCATTGTATTTGGAGATGAATATCATATTGTTAATTTTAGACAGCCAGAAGATTAACAGCCAGGGGAACAACCAGTTCCCACTGGGGCACAAGCAGTTCCCACCCAAGACCCCTACTGGTCTAGCAAACAGACAAGAAATTAGAGCAGGATATATTTTCAAGTGTGCATCCTTGAAGGTCTAAAAAGGACAAAAACCAAGCCCTCTAGTTATTTTAGATTGTCAGCTATTTTTCAGGAACAAGATGAAAACCCCTCTGACTTCTTAGATAGTTTAGTAGAGACACTAGTAAACCATACTTCCCTAGATTCTGATTCAATGAGGGACAGATTTTGTTTAAAGACTTGTTTATTACCCAGTAAATCTCAGATATTAGAAAAAGTTACAAAAGATAGCCTTTGCACCAGATAGTTGACTTGATACTTTAGTAAAAATTGCCTCCTTTGTATTCAATAATCAGGACAAAAGAAAGCCAAAGCGTGAAAAGAGAGACCCAAAAGTGGCTGCCTTTGTTGCAGTCTTTTTTTTTTTTTTTTGCAGCACCGGGGATTGAACTCACAGCCTTGTGCCTGCCAGGGCAGGCACTTAAGCCACTGAGCCAAACTCCCGGCCCTGGTTTTTTTGAGGCAGGGTCGCACTATGTAGCTCAGGCCGGCCTTGCGCTCGCGTTGTAGCCCAAGCCGGCCTCGAACTCACAACGCTCCGCCTACCTCAGCCTCCCGAGTGCTGGGATTAAAGGCGTGCGCCACCACGCCCGGCTT
>RJWM01044546.1:0-13219 GCA_004363535.1 Dasyprocta punctata | reverse complement strand
CTAATCTCACATGTCAAGCTTTGCTACGTCCTATACGTAGAATGGGAAGTATCAGTGATTATATATGGGCTTTCCTGGAGGCTTCCCCTGCTTATGTGCAGGGAGTTGCCATGGCTGCAGCCCTAAAGGGAAAAACTTACAGTCACTTTTTAAAGGAGGTCCACAATGGTAATAAACAAAATGGTAATAAGATAAATACCGGTAAAGACTGCTTTAATTGTGGAAAAATGGATCATGTAAAAAAAAATTGCCCTGAAGATAATGGTGGATCATAGGGAAATGGGAGACAGTGCCCTAATAAACCAAATTCTCTATGTCCAAAATGCCCAGAAGATGGTAACAAACAATAAAACCAGAAGTCTAAATAGATAAGAGTATATGCTAAATCCTATGATAAAAATATGTTAATTATAGATAAGATTTTGTGCTTTCCAAATTCTTTTATAAGAGATCTCTGCTAATTGACCTACAATAAATCTGACTAGTCTATTTATAATTATAAATTCTATGACTATAAAAATTAGCATAATTCAATTTGGCTAAAATATATTTGAGTGCACTCTGATTGTGTAAGATGTTTGTCAGTCTGGCTGTGTATCTGTTTGTCCATTTTGTAAACAGCTCTTCCTTTTTATTTTGAGCTCAATAATTTTTCTCCTTTTTTTTACATTCTTGGATCATTTGATCAAAGTTTAATTTGAATAATAGACTTAAAATGCATGCTTCCACCTGGGTTCCCAGTTAGTCCAAATGCTGTTAAGATTGGTTATGTAAAAGTAATGTATATTGTTGTTCATCATAACTTGAGAGTCTCTCATTGTTCAAAAATAATGTTAAATGTTATAATTAGAGTTACCTTAAATAAAAAATATATATATTATTAAGATGATTATTAAACAAAATCCCTTGGGGTGAGAGGGGATTGCTAAACAGGACTTTGATGAATAAGAAAGTGGCCACCTGGTAATATTTTTAACCAGCTCTTGTTCATTGATTAGAGGCCCCAGTGATCTCCATAGCCTTAAGGGAGACACTCCCAACTAAAGTTCTATAAAATATTATTGTAATATGTTCACATTGGTCATCATCAAAAATGATAATAATAATAGTAACACAATAAGTTTTTTGATTTAAAAATGCCCATATAAAGGTTTTCATACCATTATGATAGATTGTTATTAACCCTATGGTGTATTTATGTATTCTTGCTTCTGGATGTACAGGCTTTCCAAAATGTAAAACAGGAATTGTTTATGGTGACAATATTTTGTTTCAGATTCAGACCTCAGCTTATAACAAAACTTATGAGATGTACATCACACCAAATAAAGGTAAACAAGTTAGGTAAAATGATTTTTATATTACATAGGAATGATTAATTTAAAAGGGGATATCTTATGTTTAAATATATATATATATATATATATATATATATATACAAATTCAAGTATGTTAAAAAATGTGTCTCCATTTTTACCATTATTAACATATAATGTATGCTCTTTTTGTAAATAAATATTAAAATAAGAAAAAGCCAAATAAAGCTAAAATAAATTTAAATAAATTCTTAAACTTTAAATAAACGTTGTATTCAGAATAGAAAATACTATTTCTCATTATGCACATCTAAAATCGAGACAAGATTGCTAAAAATTTTAAATCACTTTAGGATCCACATAATTCAATTGTAGATTACTTCAACTGTTTCTCTGGTCTGAACAATAAATATAAGCCTTCTCCTTTTTCATCCTTCCACCTCTTGATTTTGTTACTTATGATATTATCAATATATTGCCAAAGTTTATACTCTTATGTTGTTTCTTAATTATTAAATATATTTAAAAGTGATTCGATAGTCACTTAAGATTTTCCAGGTATCCTCCCTTTTCTTATTTTTTAGACATGTCTTAGTAGCTGAATTTTATTCTCAAGTATGTAATATGTATTTTTGTTTTAGTTTGGTTTAATTTTAATGAAGAAGAATGCATGGGTGAGTATTCTTCAGACTTTTTTCATGATTGAAGACATCTATCTGCTGCACTATTATAGTTGTATAACTTATATAAATACTTCATATATTTTAGAGGCTTATAAAAATATGTCATAATTGTCACTTTACAACATTAAGTATGGTTTTGATTTCTATTTTCCATATAAAATATATAACATTTTGTCAACATTCTATAGGCATTCAAATGTTAGAACATCCATGGTTGCTTTAAAAAATAATGGTTCTGTTTTACGTTCTAAAATGCTTGATATTTAGATAAGATGATAATGTTATGCTTTCTGCCTCTACTACATTGTATTGTTAACAATCTTTTTTTCTGGATGTTCAACTACTGAGATTTTGAGACCAACAATTAAAGAGATAGATGGGCTAAGAGGAGAGCCAATATTTTGGCCCTAGTCCTCCAAGGTCAATGAGGACCCAGGACACTAAAAAACCTCTGCTATGACACCCAATACTCAGTGAGTCCCTGGTTTTCTAATCAAGGAGACTATGAGACCACAGAGAAAAGTGATCATCAGTGTGTGGTGTGCCTAAGGAGAGTCACCAGGAAAAAAAAAAATCTCCCAGGCTTTCACAAAAAGCAACGTAGTCAAACAATGGCCGTGACTCATCCAAATGGCTGACACTAAAAGAAACTAAGAGGTGCTATATAGGGGTCCAAGATATTTCTTGAGATTTAACTGATCTTAATAGATAACAAAAATTGATTGTTTTTAAAACAGGTCTCACTTTAACTTGGTCTTGAATATCCTACAAAAAACATACAACTACTAGAGGTATATAAACAATGCTAAAAAAATATTATAAAAAAACCTCAAATCACTAACATCTTCTGACAATTGCCAGATACACTGGTAGCTGATTACAGTTATAGATTAATGGGCTACACAGGGTTACAATTGTAGAATACGAGACTTTTGAGCCATTGCCTTCTTTAACTTTAAGTTTAACAACCTAGCTCCAGTTCTAAAGCAAGATTAAGTGTGCTTGCTAAAATACTAGATTCAGGCTATCAAAAAAAAAATAAAAATAATAGTTAATCCTCCAAAAAAGACAACTCAACTTTTTCTAAAACACAGAGTTACACAATTGATCCTTCTGCCCATGATTACAAACAATAATAAAGTTCTTATGCCTCAAAAAAATGATCAAGGATTTAGATCTTCTGATATAATAGCTTGGGTACAAAAATTACAACATCAAAGACCTATAAAAACAATTACGGGACTCATAGATACAGGAGCTGACGTCTCCTGTATGACTAAAAAAGACTGGCCTGCTGCTTGACCTACTACTCACAGTAATTTATCCCTTATTGTGTTAGAGGTGACTACAAACATTGCTTGTAGCTCGAGTATACTTCATTAAAAGTTGGGAAAATTAAATGGGACATTTTAGCCTTATGTCATTCCATCCTTACCATTAATTTTGTGGGGGAGAGATTTGCTCTCTCAGGTCAATATGACATTAAAAATTTCTAAAGTTGACGAACTAGCTTCTTTTTATGACTAGAGCCACTACTCCCTACTATACAGTTCAATCCAATGGTATTCAGTTGAGCCAATGTAGATAAAACAACGGCCTCTTAATCAAAAAAACTACAAACAGGCACTCAATTAATAAATGAACAATTACAATTGGGACATAAAAAGCCTTCAAATAGTCCATGGAATACACCTATTTTGTTATAAAAAAAATCGAGAAAATAGAGACTATTACAGGATCTAAGAGCTATTAATAAAACTATGATTACAGGCTAAGAGTTTGGCTCAGTGACTTAAGCCCCTGTCTGACAGGTGTGAGGTTGTGAGTTCAATCCCTGGTATCACAAATAAATAAATAAATAAATAAATAAAATTAAAAAATTAAAAAATAATAATAAAACTATGATTACCATGGGAGCTCTTCAACCAGGATAGCCCTCACCTGTGGCTATTCCAAAAGACACCTTTATATGTGTAACAGACTTACAGGACTACTTCTTTTCCATACCTTCAGATCCTAAAGATTATAAAAGGTTTGCCTTTAGTTTACCTTCACCTAATTTACAAAGGCTGTATCAAAGATTTAGACCAGACATATTACTAACTTCCAGACGAGGATATGCTTGTGTGTTTCCACAGGATACAAAATCACCAATTTAGATCCCTGACCAGCTCATCCGTCCCTACCAGGAAAAAAAAGATGACGCCACAGTGGCCACAAAAGGAGACTCCTAGATCGACCCCAGATAAAAAAACAAAAAAAACCCCACTCAATTTGGTAAAAAAAAATGACCAGACTTAAACTTGATTCTTCCTCCACTTGGCTGACAAAATCCACTTGTTCAGCCAGTATACCCATGTGGGGGCAACTAAAGTGCCTCACTTCAGATGCTAAAACAGTGGTTTCCCTGAATGGAAAACCTAAGACTCCAACTTCTTTGTTCCTGGCAAAGTTAGCATTGCTTGCCTGTCAAGTGTCTCATGTTTCAGCTCACGATTGTTATTGTGCCTATATTCCTGATCCTCCTCTTCTGCATCTTACTACATGGGAAGAAAAAAACTTAAGAATATTTACTAATAATACAGATCTAATGGGAGGAATTCCCAATTGTTTCATTCCACATAAGACTACTTATAACTTAACCTTTAAAGGATTTTCAGATGATGTCCCTTTGTGTTTTGTTACCACAGGGTACCCCTACCAGGATGCCTTCCTATTAATTACAAAACATTTGTTGCTGATTCCCCAGGAAAAAACAGCCTCAGATATGTGTGGACATTGAGTCTACTCACAATAGATATCATACTTATAGTAAAACTTATATAAATATTACAAAATCAGATTTCATCCTACTCTTAGAATCTTACATTACTAAATATCCAGATAAGGTTTTATACTGGAAGACAATAAAAAAACTGGTTTTGCCCAATGACTTGACTGTGGATTTAAACACGCTGTTACTACTTTTAAGTCAATGGGTACAAATATCACCATTACGGATTTCTGAGTTTCATCTCCAAATTTTAATTATACAAAGTATTTCACAAGAAAAACTAATAAATTTGTGGTTAATAATAGTTTGCCTACATATGGAAAAACTATTCGTAGATGGTTCACCCCAGGATGGGTAACACTTATCTATCAAATCTTCTCTCCTAAAAATAACAAAACAAACTTATATACACAATTGTTTAGACTGTTAGCTGCCACCAATATGGTGTTACTGTATAGACCAACTAATAACAAACCTGATCCTTTAGCAATAACAGCTTGTTTAAATACCCCACATGCTATTCTTATAGAAAATGATAAAATTTTAAATATTACATTTGCTAATTCTGTTTACCATGTTACATGTTCAGCTTGTTTGCTTACTAATTGTATAAATTCAAAATTACCTAAAAGTTACAATACTTTTCTTATTATACATCAGTCATCACATGTTTTGATCCCAATTAAGTAAAAAAAAATGGTATGATGATTCAGGATACTATACAATTCAAAAACTTAATCAACTTATACATCCTAAATGCTTTGTTACAGCTCTTATTTTTAAAATTACTGCTCTAATAAGTGTATTTACTTCTCTCACTGCCTCAACTATGGCCTTAATACAAAAAATCCATACTGCTAATCACATTAATGACTTGTCTCACAATATAACAATGGCCTTCATTATACAAAAAACAATTAGATAAAAAGTTAAAAACTCAAGTCAATGCCTTAAAAGACAGTTATCTATATAGGTAATCAAATACAAAATATAAAAATCCAATTAACAACAAAATGTCATACAAATTACAAATAGATTTACATTACACCTTTCCCATATTCCAATTCCTCAGAGCCATGATATAAGATAAAAAATCATCTTCAGGAGTTATAAAATAATACAAATATGTATTTAGATATTAAAACTTTACAAGATAAAATTAGAGACATCAGTCATGCCCCACAATTAAATACTGGTAATGCTTTAGCTGAGAGCTTATACTCCTCAATTCAAAATGTCATTAACTCTGTCACCTGGTGGCCAACTTTTGTTCATTTGGGAGTTTCCATCGTAATAATTCTGATTATTATTTTTGTTTTCCCAGTCATCTTCAAAGTAATCTTTTCTTCAATCAAGGCATTTCAAATTCAATTAAAAACTTTTAAATTAAAAAATAAAATAAGGGGAGATACCACGTCCTTTTCTAGCCATGTTCTACTGACAAAGTCCAAACATAAAAAGAAGACACTTCCTAAAAAAAGGCCACAACATAAAAATTGGCTTTGTGGAAATGGGTTAATATTTCTTGAGAACTACTGTGTTAACTTGTGCTCTGATCCAGTTCAAAAAATTTCTCTTCTTTCTTTCCCATGCATAAAATCAATAAACAAAGTACAGACCCCCCATAAACAAAAAGATAGTTAATAAAATGTTTTTCTACTATTAATGGTGTAGTGGTCTGATACCAACTCAGACCGACGAGGCCAAGGCCAGAGTAAAAGTTTGAGAGCTTTTGATGATAATAATAATAACCAGCTGGCTGGGGCTGCCTGGGAACCTCCATGCAGAGGGGCCTACATGCTACTATGTTTTGTCTTTTGAGAAAAACAATATAAATAACACATACTTGCCGCTATAAAAAGGAGGATAGGGGGACTAAATCATGGCTAAATATGGTCTTGTGTTTTACAGGCTTTTAGCTAGGCTATCACAATAAAATATTTAAAACAATTCAATCCCCTATAATACATTAGACCTCCCTAAGTCAAGATTGATATTTTAAAACAATTATTGAGATTTTTTTCCCATAGGTTAATATAAAAACTTGATTAAACCAATTTAAAACCAATCAATAATCTACTAATAGCCAAAACACACTTCAAGGTCTTAAACTAAATATAAACTTTCTGCCTATGCTGACAAATCATATATGCTGACAAACCATATAACCATAAAAACACCTGTTGATCTCATTCTTGTTATCTAAACTTTCAACCTTTGCCAAAAAAGTACAAATTATTCTGCTAGAGTTTATAAAAAGATAATAATAATACTAACATTATTAATAATAAAAACAATAAACAAAACAGATTCACACAGTCTCTGAGCTGTTTGTGTGTCTGTTCTCCACGCACCAATGCTCAGCCCACCTTCAGAGACTCTATAGACCTAGACCGGCTAGACCGCGACAGATTATACATCATAACCAAGTGGGATTCATTCCAGGAATGCAGGGATGGTTCAACATATGCAAATTAATAAATGTAATGCACACATCATCAGAGTCAAAGACAAAAGTCACATGATCATATCAATAGATACAAAAAAAGGTTTTGTTAAAGTCCCACACTTGTTCATGATAAAAACTCAACAGAAAATCAGAATAGATGGCATCTACCTCCATCTCATAAAAGCCATCTGTGAGAAACCAACAGCTAACATCATATTAAATGGACAAAAACTGAAAGCTTTTACTTTAAAATCAGGAACAAAGCAAAGATGTCCACTATCACCACTCCTATTCAATGTAGTTCTGGAAAAGTTATCCAGAGCAATTAGACAAGAGAGAGAATTAGAAAAAATAAGGTTATAAAAGGAAGAATTTAAACTATCACTATTTACAGATGACATGATACTTTACATAGAAAACCCCCAAAATTTTACCAAAAGACTACTAAAGCTAATAAGCAAGTTCATCAGTGTAGCTGGATAAAAGTCAACACTCAAAAATTAGTAGCCTTCCTGCACACAAACAAAAAACTCACTGAGAGAGAAATTATGGAAGTAACACTTTTCACAATAGCATTGAAAAAAATGATGCACTTAGGAATCAACCTAGCAAAGGATGTAAAAGACTGATATATTGAAAAGAATATTATTCAAAGAAGGAGATTGAAGAGGATGTTAGAAAATGGAAAGATATCCCCCTTGCTCCTTGACAGGAAGAACCAACGCAGTTAAAATGGTCATACTCCCAAAATTGTTATACAGATTTAAGGCAATTCTGACCCAAATACCGTTAACATAACTGACAGATCTAAAGAAAATATTCCTAAAATTTCTTTGGAAACAGAACAGACCTAGAATAGCAAAGGCAATCCTGGGCAACAAAGACAAGGCAGGAAGCATCACAATCCCTGACTACTGTGATAAAATCAACATGGTAGTGACAAAAACACAGACCTGAGGATCAAGGGAACAGATTAAAAGATGCAGACACAAGTACAGAGACACTCAGCCACCTTGTCTTTGATGAAAGAGCTAAATATATTCACTGGAAGAAAGATATTCTCTTTAATAAATAGTTCTGGAAGAATTGGCTTTCCAAATGCTGAAGACTGAAACTAGATCCATGACTATCACTTTGCACTCAACTAAAGTCAAAATGAACCAAAGATCAAAGTATCAAAATAGAAACATTAAATCTATTAGAAGACAAGGTAGGTAGAAATCTTGAAGACACGGAGTAGGCAAAAAGTTCATGAACAAAATGCAAACCACATGGGAAGTACTTCAAAGAATCAACAACTGGTATCTCATCTTATTAAAAAGATTTTGCACTTCAAAAGAAATCACCAGAATGAAAAAACAAGCAACAGAATGGGAAAGAATTTTAGTCAGCTGTCCTTCAGACAAAGGACTTATATCTAGAACATATACAGAATTGAAAAACATCAGGTTCCCAAAATTCAAAGACCCAATCCAAAACTGGGCATCTGAGATGAATACACTCTCCTCAGAGTAAAAAATACAAATGGCAAATAAATATATTAAAAAGTCTTGAACACCACTGATCATTCAAGAAATGCAAATTAAAACAACATTAAGATTCTATCTCACTCCAGAAAGTGTGGCTGCCATCAAGAAATCAACCAGTAACAAATGTTTGTGGGGCTGTAGGGTAAAAGGAATGTTTCTCCACTGTTGGTGGTAGTGTAGATTGGTGTGGCCACTGTGGAAATCAGTGTGGAGATTGCTCAAAAAACTAGAATTGGAAATCCCATTTAATCCAGCTATTCCCCTTCTAGGTATTTTCCCTGAAAAATTGAAAATGTCTTGTCATAGCGGTATATGTGCACCCATGTTTATAGCAGCACAATGTGTACTAGCTAAATCTTGGAAACAACACAAATGCCCATCAACTACAGAATGGACAAAAATGATGTAGTATTTTTATACAACAGAGTATTGCTCAGCTATAAAGAAACATAATTTTGAGTTTTTTATACATAAATGGAGGCAACTTGAGACCATATTAATAAGTGAAATAAGTCAAACTCACATTTGTAAATATTGTATTGTCTCCCTAGTGTAAAAAATACTTGGAAGAGTAATAAGTTCCAAATTGTATAATAGACACTGTGATAATGAAAGGGAAAGAAAGTTTTCAAAAGGAAAAAACACCTGGGATATGGAAAAGGAGAAAGGGAAGAAGGGAAAAGATTATATGTATACAGGTATACATATGTGTACATATATATAGAAGATAGATAACTTTACTACTAATATCTGTTAGTTCATCAAAAAGAACAGTTTGTGTTTTCACTGTTTATTTAATCATTTTTTTCAAGCCTAAATCTTTTAACCTGAACATCTACTTTTAAGATAACAATATGCTATATATTAACTAGTGTTAATTTCCTAACAATTTTTGACATTCTGTATCATTTCTATCCCTTTTTCTGTTTTGCTTTTTAAAATACATACATACATACATACATACATACATACATACATACATACATATATACATACCACACCTGAAAACAGAGCCATCTCCTTGGCTGTTAGGCAGCAATGAAAGTCCCTATTGCATAGAATTGTAATTGAATACTAGAGAAGGGCGTACCCTGATTGCATCCAACCAGTTGACTCTTTGTCCTGAAGTTTGGAAGAAGCACAGATTGGTTCCCAGAAAGCATGGAACCTCCATCTGAAGTTTTGGATTGTTGGTATTTTCTCTACTTTGTATCCATGGGGGCTTCACATGAACTGCTCAGTTTGTTTTGCAAAGAGCAGGGCATTTCTTTACTCCAAAACTTCTGGGGTTTTATGGCAAGCCTGACATATCTTCTATTAATCCTTCTTTTGAAAGAAGTCTCAAGAGTTAACCTAGATGCCACGATCCTTTTGCTTTGAGCATCAGATGATCCAGAAAGCGCTACTCTCCCTGTCCCTTTCTCAAAACCCTTAAGTTCCTGTGAACTCAAGGAAACAAGAAGCTTTTCACTTTTCCTTGTGTGAGTTTTATCGGTGTGCAGAGTGGTATTTTCTTGATTTTGGCTTTTTGTTGTTTCTGTTGTTCATGAATACTTAGGAAACTGTCAAGCTTTGTTTTGTCTCCAACTGGGTAAGCTGTTACTTGCTACTTGAACTCTTTATTTAGGAAAAAATCCCTTTGAAACAAGCTCTCAGGAGACTGTTCTTAATCTCATTATACAGGGCTGTTTGAGATAGGTAACTTGATAAAAGGAATGTACAGAGCCATACTGGCTTTGTGTGATCCTTGTAAGTCATATCTTCTTTTATATTCAGAAAGCATCTATAACTTAGGGTAAACAACAAATGGCACACCAATTACCTTCTTTATGGAAATTGATTTCTTGCCTACAGAGGGGTCTATGATCAATAATATCTCCAATGAGATGAAGTTGGAAAGACTTGTAAATATGTTCTGCATCCTGGGGAGAGGAGGACGGACCTTGTCATTTTCATGTCATTCGTGATGTATTCTGGAGAAAACATCTCTCTAAATTGCATGACGTTTTAGTCTTACAGAAGCCAATATGGGATGTTTTGGATCATCTAATGTAATTATTTTCAAATCGTTTTGCTAGCAATTTGAAATATTTATGAAATAGAAGACCAGTATAACCATCTCCTTATGTACTAATCACCTAGCTACTTGGTAATTACTGACATATAGCCAATTTTTTTTATCTGCATTCCATTCTACTTCCTGTCCTCCATACCAGATTATTTGGAAGAAACTTTCAGATCTCTGGGACTTTATCTGTACACATTTCAGGCTGACTCTATGAGATTTTTCTTTATTTCACTTGCTATCTTTTCAGAAATTTCAGGTGTGTGACTTCCAATGTTCTCTATTTAAACGTCCCTTACACTTGTTCCTGATGGACTGGATGTTTGAGATTGCATTTTGCTTTTTTGTCTTGTCATTTTCACCTCTTGGGTTAATATTTTGGTCTTTTGATCCCACTAGTCTCTAGTGACTGTTATGTGTGTCTTAGGGTCCTACTGTATGGGTAAATTTTGTGCAATTGCTGAGTCCCCACACTCTTGCTGGGCTTCCAAAGTCCTACAGCTGAAGAGGAGGGCTCTTTGCTGCTCCTGCTGACCCACTGATGTCCTCTACTTGAGGGGGAAACTCACTGCACAGTCGCAGGCCCACTGAGGTCCTCTGTGTGGGTGAGAGGTTGCCGAGGCTTCCACAAGCCCACAGCATTCTGCAGGTGGTGGGCAGGATGTCGATAGTCCCTGGGCCAGCCGCCTAGGTCTGCAGGGTGGGTGAGGTGCCGCTGGGGCGGGTGGCGTGAAGGTCTGCTCACCTGGCCGCCGAGGTCTCTGGGGTGGGGGAGGTTCTATGAGATTTTTTAAAAGTTGTGAGAATTATAATAACAACACAATTTTCACACTTAAAATAGTATCAATTTCTTAATAGCATCAATTATCAATCAAAGTTCACGTTTCTTCCATTTTCATATGGATAATTCTTAAACCGAGGTTCATGGAAGATCCAAGCCTTGTGATTAGTCTGTATATCTTCTATTTTGTTTTGCATTTGTTTTAATTTACCTCTCCTCTACAGTTTTTGTTTCCTGACTTTTGAGGGCAGGTGATTGTTACCATTGTTGTGATTGTTGAAGAAGCTGCTGGATCTTTTGTCCTAAAGTGTTTCCAACACTCTTGATTTTGTGATGGTGCCATTTAAAATGTTCATTTGTCCACTACATTTTCTATGTATTTCTTATTAAATCTAGGTCTTGATCAGGTTCAGGTTTTTGATGTTTTTGGATGAAACTACTTCAAAAGTGAGACTGATGATGATGTCTCACTGTCTCCCTGTGTGAGATGACAGCAGACATGATGACCATGCCACTATCAGTTACTTCATAGGAGTTACAGACGGTGACACTCAGATATCACTAGGTTTTTTTTGTTGTTGTTGTTATTTTGATCTTCTTGAGACAGGGTTTCACTATTTGGTTCAGACTGGTCTAGAACTCACTATGCGAATGAGAATGGCCTTGAGCTTACAGTGATCCTCCTGATGTTGTCTCCCAAGCCTTCTTCATTTTTAAACTGTGTCTATAAAGAGAACTTTTCCCCTATCAAATCTGGATACATTGAAAATCATACTTACAGAAAGGACTATGCACTTGCTTTGCATGTCCCCTTTACCTGCGAAGTTTTAATTATTGAACTCTTTAAAGATAAGTCTAGAATTTCAGGAAGTTTTTAGAAATAAAATTCTCTTACCCAGTGGTAATTTCTTGTGAAACTAAAGTGCAATATTGTAGCCAGGAAATTGACATTGACACAATAAAGATACAGGACATCTCTGTTGTGACATAGACATCAAAAGTGTTCCTTTTTCAAATTTTTTATTTTTTTATTTTAAAGAGAATAAAACAATACAAAACAAAACAGAACAGAACAAAGCAGATCAGAACAAGCAATGCAAGCAACACAGGACTTCAAAACATGACAACAGGAAATTAACAGTAGCTACAATAATAAATCTCACTTGGTCATGGTGTATAATCTTCTTGATGACTTGCTGCATTGTATTTGTCAGTATTTTATTGAGGATTATTGCATCTCTGTTCATTAGGGAGGTTGGTCTGTAGTTCTCTTTTTTGGTTTGGTCTTTCTCTGGTTTTGGTATTAGGGTAATACTTGCTTCCAGGAATGAATTAGGGAGAATTGCTTCCCTTTGAATTTCACTGAAGAGTCTGAAGAGTGTTGGCATTAAGTCTCTCTTGAATTTCTTGTAGAATTGAAGCATTAATCCATCAGTACCTAGGCTTTTCTTTGTTGGTAAGGTTCTAATCACATTTTCAATTTCTTTAAATGAAATTGGGTTATTCAGCAGTTTTACATCTTCTTGATTCAGCTTTGGTGAGTCATGTGTTTTTAGGAATCTGTCCATTTCTTTTTTTTTTTTAATTTTATTTGAGCGAAGAAAAACAAAACAAACAAAAACT
>RJWM01044545.1:0-13084 GCA_004363535.1 Dasyprocta punctata | reverse complement strand
ACATGACATATGTCAATACACACTTGCTGAACTGAATGACCATAAGACAGTTGTGAAATCGTGTCATGAAGTTTCAAAGAGGGAAATCAGGTAAACAGTTTAGGAAAAGGTGCGTGAAGATATGGTGTCTGACATGGCTTGAGAGGAAAGATACCGAAGGCTCAGGAGGAGGAGGAGGAGGAAGAGGAGGAAGAGGAGGCGGCGGAGGAGGAGGGCACTCAGAACATCCCAAGCACCAGAACAAGAGCATGGTGGGAGAGGACAGTGGTCTGGCTTGTTGGGACAGTGGCTCAGACATCAACCTCCCACTTGAAGAATCCGCACAGAGCCTGCGGGACAGGACAGTCCCCGGCAGCATGCGCATCACAGCAGGAGCTGGGACTTAGAGCCATAGTCAGCCTTGGTGCTTGGAGCCCCTTGTGAAATACAGGCAAGGCCCTGCTCTTCCTCGTCAACAAAGAGCTAACAATTTTCATTTATTTAGAGCAACAACTTTTTAAAATCTGTACACAATTCTTTCAAAAGGAAGCAATTCTGAAAAATATAAAGTAAAAAATACCCCAATTTGGGGCTGAAGATACAACCTCGTGATAGAAGCACTTGCCTGGCAAAAACAAAAAGAGAAAATAGAAAAATCACTCCAAATTTCACAAGCTAGGATATAACCATCATCCACACCAGGTATCATTTTAGACTCACTTTATTGCATGTATAAAGATGAAGGGCTGGCTGGGTAAGGACACTTTTGCAGGAATTAAGTCATACTATGTGCTAGTCTTTAAATATTAAATTTAATTAAACCTGAACTTTATTTTATTTATGTTTTCTTTTGCAGTACTGAGGATTGAACCCAGGGCCTCACACATGCTAGGCAAGTGCTCTACCACTGACCTATACCCCTGGCCTTTGTGAGAAAAGGTCAAATAAGCTGAAATGGAATTGCAGCAGAAACCAGGGAAACTTAAGCATTTCTTTAATCTTACTTACATTTGTTTGTTTGTTTGAGACAAGGTCTTGCTATGCAGTTCAGGCTGGCCTTGAGCTAACTTTGTAGCCCAGCCTGGTCTAGAACTTGCAGCAATCCTCCAACCTCAGCCTCCTGAGTGCTAGGATTACAGGTATATGCCACCTTGCCCGGCTCTTACTTACATTTTAAAAAATAACATGGCTGGATATAGTGGTCCACTCTTGTAATCCCAGCACTTGGAAAGCTGAGGCAAGAGGATTCCAAGTTCAGGACCAACTTGGGCTACTTAGTGAGTATCAAGCTCAGGCTGGACTACATAGCAATCCTGTCTCAAATAAAATTTAAAAAGGAAAGAAAGGAGGAAAAAGAAGTATATACATGTAGTACAGATGTCAAAAACTATGCAAGATGAAAAGCCAGTGAAAATGTCTTCTCACTGTCTCCCATCTACCCAGTTTTCTTTCCCAGAGATTCTGGTGGTACCAGTTTCTTGGCTTCCTCAACAGAGATTTTAGTATTTAAAAATTTTTTGCTTTAGAGATATTCATCAGATTAAGAGAAAAAAATATTAAGAGCCTTAAAAGTTGGAACTGTTTGTTTTTATCATCATATGTTTTACTGCTGGGTCTGATGCTAAGAACTACGTGGGTTATTCCATTTGATTCCCAAACAACCTTATAATCCTCATCTTACCCATAAGTGAACCAGGCAGGTTAAATCATTTGTCTGAGGCCAAAAGTAAAAATTGGCAGAGCCAAGGTATAAGCTTGGGTGGCCTAACCATCTCCTTTTACTCCAGATGTAAAATCCATGCTTTTATCACTGCATTTCTTACATAGCTTGAATTCATCTCTGATGTTTTTTTCCCCAGGAGACCTGTATTTGCCAAGGCCTTTCATGTTTGAAAATGTGTGCGTATTACCTTTATTCTCAAGCAAGACTGGATAGGTATTCTTTATTTTTTGTGATGCTGGGATGAAATGCATGGTTGTGTATTCTATTAAAAAAAAATAGCCAGGTATGGTGGCGCATACCTTTAATCCTAGCATTTGGGAGATTGAGGCAGGAGGATCGTTGTGAGTTCAAGACCAGCCTGGGTTACAAAGTGAGTCCAAGGCCAGCCTGAACTGCATGGTGAGAACCTGTCTCAAAAAATAGGGCTGGGGATTAACTCAGTGGCCTAAGCACCTGCCTGGCAGGCACGAGGTTCTGAATTCAATCCCTGGTACCTAAATAAATAAATAAATAAAAACAACCCTACATTTATTATCATCCAGTAATAACATAGGGTAATCAGAACAATATGAACAAATGTACAAATATTCCTAGGGCAAACACTTAAATGGCTGTCATCATAATTGCCATTGTCACTACCTTGCTTCACTGCTATCTACCTATTTCACTGATCATTTCTACTTGGAGACATTTCATAGCAGGGTGATATTATCTCCTTTCAGCACAAGCCAACCCAGTTGTTTTCTTGATTCTGTTTTAGAATTAATTTCTTCTGCGTCATCTCATACAAGGTTCATGCACTGGCATCAAAACCAGCACTACAGCTCTCCACCTGCTTATTCACTTGTTCATAAAGCCACACCCAAATCCAGGATTTATTTTGCAAGCATCTGAAGATGAGGTCGATGGCCATTATGTTCTGTACTTTCTGGTCCTGGCCTCGGTAGGTCATGGAGGAATCTCACAAAGGCAAGAGCAACTAGTGGGCTACCTGAAACAGCAAGTTCCAGAATTAAAGAACTGACAGCTGAGTATTTTTAAATCATATCTTCTTTCTTTCAGAACTGTACAGAGCCAGCCCCACGATCTTCTGACTTTGATTGTTGTGGAGAAGTCAAGCCAGCCTGACTTTGTTCTCCCAGTCAATGACTTGCTTTTCTGCTTTGATTCCTCTGTTAGAATTCCAAAAAGGTCATTAACCTAATCAGGCTATCTATCTGTTTTAAATTATTTTATCATTTTTCCTGGAACTCAAACTGCCTCTTTTACATTCAAAATTGGTCCCTCATTAATTTTGGGAAAGTTTTCTTTTTCAAACATTTTTTTCTGTTTCGTTTTTCTGGTTCCCCACTTGAGAGACACCAATAGACCTTAGGATTATCCCCACCACTCACATTTATTCTTCTTTAAGTGTCAGTCTTTTCTCCTTTTTTTCTGAATATGTGGTGAAAATATCAAGAGGTCCCTCCCTGTCAGTACTGCAGTTCTATTTCAGAATATTTGATCCTTGCTCCATCTAATTTATTAGTTTCCTATGCTGTTGTTTTGGTCCTCATGTCATAACTCTCTCATTGTACCTCTGGCTTTATCATTTTGCCTTTGAGTTCTTAAGTTTTTCTGTAGAGTGATACCTCAGTCAAATGGCTCCAAGCTCGAACTTTCCTCTGCTCAAATAGCAAAGTTAGGAAAAAGAATCTGCTTGGTATTTGTAACTTTGCTTGACAGTCAAACAGAAAGTCCAACTTGAAAAAACATGTACAGGTAGAGAGCAAGTCACATGTCACATCTCAACGCAGACACAAAGTGATGACACTTCAGTCTAAGTGCTGCTCTGGCCCAAATACCAGACAGTGCTTCTGTCAGTCAGTTAAGCCATTCATCACTGTGCTTTTCTTTTTGTACTTTATTTGCATAAAAAACTGTAACCATGGCTCCAAAGAAAGTTAGTGACACCAGCAGTAAAGTAAGGAAGAAAGCTATAAGAACCATGATAGAGTTAAAGAAAGAAATCACTGTGATATTGTTAAAATCCTGGGAAAATGAATTTGTAAGTGTAATTTTTGGGCCTCAGAACCAATTGCTTGGTTTTCCATTATTTCTTATGGGAAAGTATGTTCAGTTCTTGAATTTTTGGTGCTAGAACACAAGTTTGGAACAAATTGAGTTCTACAACTAGAGTATCACTGTATTATGAAACACTGAAGAAAAGATTTTATTTTATTTTTTATTTTTTTATTTTTTTTTGTTTTTGCGGCACCAGGGATTGAACTCACAACCTGGCGCCTGCCAGGGCAGGCGCTTAAGCCACTGAGCCAAACTGCCGGCCCGGGTTTTTTTGAGGCAGGGTCGCACTATGTAGCTCAGGCCGGCCTTGTGCTCGCGTTGTAGCCCAAGCCGGCCTGGAACCCACAACGCTCTGCCTACCTCAGCCTCCCGAGTACTGGGATTAAAGGCGTGCGCCACCACGCCCGGCTTGAAGAAAAGATTTTAAAAAATTTTTCAGTTATATTTTCTTCCAGACTGCGGTCTTCATTTTTTTTTTTTATGCTTGATATATATTTCTAGCTTCCACTGAGATAATACCCCCAAAGCCTCATGTGCTCAAAAGTGGGGGGCTTTTGGGAAGTGGCTATATCATGGGAGTATGATACTGGATTAGTCCACTGACTGGTTTAGCATAGTTCTGGGTGCGATAATGGGAAGGCTCACCCCATGTGTGTGCAGCACCAACCAATGGATTTGTGACCTGAATGGAATAAAAAGGGAAAAGAAGGCTCACTAACCATAGCTTCTTGCCTGCCATGCCATAGACTGTTCCTTCTCTGCCATCCCCCTCAGCCATACTTCTCTGTTTTGGAGCCAGCCAACTGTGGACTGAAACCTCTATAGACTGTAAACTAAAATCAATCTTTCTTCTTTTAACCTGTGGGAGTCAGATATTTTGTCCCAGCAATGAGAAAAGTAATTAAGACATACATAATATTATAATAGGCATATAATATATATTCTGTAGTACAGTCACATAATCTTGCATCAATATTTTTCTTGCTCATGCTTAAAAGGAGAAGTATTTGCCACAACCTTCTTACTCTCTCCACCTCTCTCTCTCTCTCTCTCTGGAATATACACACTGCAAGGATAGACATTAATCCACATAGATCCTAAGCTATACATGTATATTCAAAGAGAGAAACATTATTTTAACTATACCATATCCTTCACAGCTACTTCTGGAAACATGGGGCCACGGGGCTGTTTCTTTTATTATTACACAGGAGGTAGAATAATCTGGTTGCTGACACCCCCCCCACCTCATTTCAAATCCTAGCTGTTGTAGTCAGGGGATTGCAAGGAAAATGATTACATACAGGACACATAATTTATAGTAGTATTTTATACTAGTCACCCAGGGTCAAATACAAGTGCAGGAAATCTGTTTATACACCAAAGACCTAGAGAATTCAGTCAAGGGCCTGGATCCCATGGCAATATCCTGCATGAGTTCAGCTGAAAACCTAAAGCCCATAACAGTGGCCCCCATGAGTCCAACTGGAGGCCTAGAGTCCATGACAATATCTCATGCAAATCTGTTTTATGGATCTGGGTTGGGAAGGCCCAAAGGTCAGTGGTGGAAGCTTGAAAATCTATGCCAGCAGGATGAAGGATCTGTGCCATTAGGTTGAGAGTTCTGTAGTGAAGAGAAGAAGTGATGCTCAAAATAAGAACCAGGACTCTCCCAAAAAGTACCACAGCCACCCTCAGCTACAGTGAGGTCCCAGCTCCTCCAATGATGAGAACAGTTGCGTTCATATCAGGAAGCCAGCATAACAAGCTTCTCCTGGAGACTCAGCAGCACACATCTTCCCCTCTGGAGCCAGGAAGCGATGCTTAAAGTAAGGACCAGAGCTCCCCCAAAGTGAACCACAGCCAAAGTGAACCTTGAACTCAGCAACAAGGTCCCAGCTCCTCCAATGATAACAACTGAGGTCATATCAGGGAGGCCAGCATGACAATCTCCTCCAGGAGAACCAACAACTCCAAAAGAACCAACAGCTCCAAACAATAACACTCAGGAGAAACCACAATACTACTCTTCCCTGCCAGGTCTCCTTTTTATGCTGGCAACAGTCCTCAGGTGGGCCATCCATGCTCAGTGTCATGCTGATTCAGTTTACCTGGTGTTTAAATTGAGCACCAGTTACCAATTCACTACACTAGCTCTGCCACTTACTTACTTTTTTTTTTTTTTTTTTTTTTTTTTGCGGCACCGGGGATTGAACTCACAACCTCGCACCTGCCAGGGCAGGCGCTTAAGCCGCTGAGCCAAACTCCCGGCCCTTGCCACTTACTTACTGAAATCATAAGCAAGGAGCTTTTATTACTGAGCCTCAGCTTATTTATTTATTTATTTTTTTTTGTGGTACTGGGGATTGAACTCACAACCTCGTGCCTGCCAGGGCAGGCGCTTAAGCCACTGAGCCAAACTCCCAGCCCTGGTTTTTTGAGGCAGGGTCACACTGTGTAGGTCAGGCTGGCCTCGAACTCACAACGCTCCTCCTACCTCAACCTCCCGAGTGCTGGGATTAAAGGCGTGCGCCACCACGCCCGGCTTGAGCCTCAGTTTATTTTTTTATTTATTTATTTTTTTTGTGGTACCAGGGATTGGACTCACAACCTCGCGCCTGCCAGGGCAGACGCTTAAGGCACTGAGCCAAACTCCCGGCCCTGGTTTTTGAGGCAGGGTCGCACTGTAGCTCAGGCCGACCTTGTGCTCGCGTTGTAGCCCAAGCCGGCCTCGAACTCACAACGCTCCGCCTACCTCAGCCTCCTGAGTGCTGGGATTAAAGGCGTGCGCCACCACGCCCGGCGAGCCTCAGCTTATTAATCTATAAGATGGGCATGATGATAGGACCTACCCTTCGTGATATGGTAAGTAACATAATGGGTTTGACTATAAGAAATCTTTAGCACAGTGTCTGACATGCAGTAAACACTCAATTTATGTCATGTATTATTAGTATCCATGAATAGCAAATTTCTTGTGTTCATCCCCCTGTTGTCAGTCTTTGAACAAGATCATTCATGAGTGATAGACATTGAAGAGACATGTACCATTGAACAGCATATCTCAGCTACACAAGAATTAAAAGGATTTGGGCTGCTAAGGCAGGAGTATCATGAGTTCGAGCCCAGCCTGGGCAACAAGTGATTTATTGAGACTGTCTCAAGATTTAAAAAAATAGGGCTGGGATGTAACTCAGTGTGAAGGCCTTGGTTTCAGTCCCCAGTACCACCACCACTACCATCACCACAACAACAGCAACAACAACAATAACAACAAAAGGGGGAGGAGGAAGAGGAGGAGGAGGAGAACTGTTGCGGCTTGCATTTGGATGTTCCCCCAAAGCTTCACACAGTCATGGGTGGGGCTTTTCCAAGGTGGGTGGTTAGGGTGTGTGATGCTGAGATTAAGACTGGGTAGCTTGGATGGAATATAAGGGACAGAAAGAAGGCTGTCATCTCTTTGCTGCTGCTTTGCTACTTTGCTGCCTTGCTTTTTTCTGCCAGCCCTGCTTTGCCGTAGACTGCTTTTCCTCCGCAGTGGCCCTTTGCCAAGCCGCCCTGGAGCCAGCTGACAGACCTCTACAAACTGTGAGCCAAAGTAAACCTTTCCTCCTGTAGCTGTGAGTGTTGGTATTTGGTCTCAGCAATAAGAAAAGTAAGTAAGAGAAGAATTAAAAGGAGATCTAAAAGTAAATGTGTGAGCCAGGTGTGGCATTGCATGACTGAAATCCTGGTACTCTGGAAGACTGAGACAGGGGGATTGCAAGTTTGATCCCAGTCTGAGCAACTTAGTGACGCAGTGAGACACTGTGTCAAAAATAAAAAATAGAGAAAGTAGAAAGAGAGTGGTGGCACACCCCAGCCAGAATAGGTATTGTCATGGATGCCAAATAAGTAAATAAATAAATAAAATAAACAAAGACCCCCCAAAAGCCAAAACCAAAAACAAAACACATCAAAACCACTGGCAAGGATATGGGGAAAAGGAATCCTTTTACACTGCTGATGGGAATGTAAATTAGTACAGCCACTATGGAGATAAGTATGGAGGTCCCTTAAAAAACTAAAAATAAAACTACCCTTTCACCCAGCTTTACCTATCTGGGGGACATACCTAAAGGAATTAAAGTCAGAATGCCATAGACAGCCTACATACCCACATATATTGTGACACAATATACGATAGCTAAGATATAAAACCAAACTAAGTACCCGTCAACAAATGAATGAATAAAGACCTTGTGGTATATGCACACAATGGAGTATTATTCAGCCTGTAAAGAAGAATGAAATTATGTGATTTACAGTAAAATGAATGGAACTAGAGATAATCATGTTAAACAATATAAGCCAGCCTTAGAAAACCAAATATCTCATGTTCTATCTAGTAGGTAAAAAGTTTAAAAGATGACAAGAAAGTACAAGGGAGATTGTTGACCACCTAACAGTTTATCCTGAGTGTCAGTTGGGCAGCATGTTTGCTTACGTACTGACTGTTCCAAGGGTCATTCTGGGAGGTGTCATTCCAACCAGTCAATTCTTACATTGAATACATTTGGTAAGATTGTCATTTTAATATTTCCTGTTATTTTATCTTATAAAAATTAACAAAACAAAAATCCCACATACCTTTGGTGGGCAAACTGACTGGAAACCCCTGAGGCCCAGGACAACCAGGCCTGGGCACATGGGTGCACAGGTGCCTTTGGTGGGCAGAGTAATCAGCGAGACCAGCAATGTCGAAACATCTGAAGCAGCCATGAGGAGCCAGCAGTTGGGCTCTGGAGAATCCACCAACAGAAGACCAGTCCCAGCCCCCACATCCAGATTCCAACATCAGCTCTATACCTAGCACATTTCTAGGATCTAAAATGGACACTGTCGTAGGATTGTAAACACCAGAGGTATTTTACTACTTTCATTCTCCCTTGTTTGTCTGATTGGCTGTCCCTTTCCTGTCTGGTTGGATGTCCTCTTGTTTTGTTTTGTATTTTGTGGTTATTTTTGTTTCAAGGTTTTTTTTTCTCCTCCCTTTTCTTGGTCTTCTCTTTCTTTCTTTCTTCCTTTCTTTTTCTTTCTTTTTTTCTTCTTTTCCTTTTTGTTCTCCTTCTCTTTCTTCCTTTTTTTTTCACTGTTTAGGTTTCTTACCTTTATTTTTCATTTTCTTCCATTGATCCTCTTTCTTTCCTCAACTACTTCTTGAATTTAAACTTTCAAGTGAGTAAACATTGTCTCTTTCCTTTCTGATTACTCCTTCATATTCTATTTTATTGTTTCCCTCCTGTGTCCTCCAGTTTCTCAAAACTCTGATCATCCTTCACCTCTAGCCTTGACTCTACTATATCTAACTTCGTTAATCACTTTAGCTTGTCCTGTATCTGTCTTAACCTCCCCTTTCCCTGAAAAGGGTAAAATCACTCCACTAAGGGTAAAATCACTGTATATAAGTACATGGAATATATTTGATTTTATTATATAAGTTTAGAATTTGCTCCTGTGGTAGGAGGTAGCAGGTTAATGGTTACCATAGTCTGTCAGTAGTTAGGCTGTACTTGAAACTATTGTTATGACTAACTGTACTACTTTAGCCAGGATGTCACATATGTTATAATGTTTTCCTCCCCTGTATAATAACACTGTGATTATATGGATTCATAGTCATCACCACAACATAATACCAAAGGACTGGGTGCTGAGCAAAATAGTAACTTTGCATCCTTTACAAATTGGGAAGGTGGGTTTTGGGGATAGCTATGAAGAACCACCTACATCTATGCAGCATCCCTGAAGAACAGACATCTCCTAGGGAAGCCTAAATACTAGTGACAAAGCTATCTAGCATAAGAAATCAGCAAGAAAACAAAATAAAATAAAAAAGAGAAAATTGAAAATGACAAGACACAGAAGCAAAATGCAACTCCAGACCCCCAGCCCACCAAGCTCAAGCCTGGAACTCAATGAGACAGATGAAATTGAAAGTCAAACACTGGGGCTTTCTGAAATGAGAGCAACAGAAATGAAAAAAAACCAGTGGGAAAAGCAATAAAAAAAAATAATCTCTTAAGTTCAAAAAGAAACAATGCTTAAAATCAAAGATATTAGAGAAGACACAGATAAAAAAAATAGATGAGCTTAGAAAAATGATGGAGACAAAAAAAGGCCCAACATAGGAAAGAAATTGAATCTATGAAACACATATAAACAGAAATCCAAGAGATTAAAATCTCCATTGACTTCTCATGAGCCAGGGGCCACCATGGAGAATGGGAAGAGAATCAAAAAGCCAAGCCATGTCTTCCTGTGAGCCAGGGGCTGCCATGTAGAATGGGAAGAGAATCAAGAAGCCAAACCACAGCTTCCCATGAGCCAGCTGGTGTGCAGGCTGGGAGACAAGAAGAGCAAACCCCACACCCGCTTTAAGCAACTGGTTGATCTGAAGGAACTCAGGTTGAGATGATAGCAACTGAAGTAAAAAAAAAAAAAAAAAAAACACCAAAAAACAGTTCTCGTGTTGTTTGATTGACAACAGCAGACCTAAAGCTAGCAGTTCAACCACCTATTTGGAGGAAAACAATATGCATTATAGTAATTTAGGAGATTTCCTTCTGTCTTGTTTTTGAAATCTGATATTTAGTTCTGTTTTACTGTTTTGTTTTATTCCTGTATCTGGTAACTTGAGCAACTATTTTGAAGATAACAATATACAATATAACAACTATTGTTAAATTTCTATCATCTTGTTTTGAAAACCTATGTAATGATTGTTTTTGTAGTTGTTCTTGTTGTTGTCATTTTGCTTTTGTTGTTGTTGTTTTGGTTTGTTCATGTATTGGTTGATCCTGTGTCCCCCCAAGGATCCATAATTTGGACAGGGCTGAATCTGGCATTCACGATTGGTTTGTTGTCTAGTGCTGGGATTGGTGGTGTGAGTGCTGCACCCGCCCGGGGTGGTGCTGGCATACAAAGTAAGGGTGGGAGGAATGTGTCTTCCATTCTCTTTCTTTTTTGCTGGGTTCGCATACTTTGCTGTTTGGCGTCAATGAATGGCTGCCCTGCCATGCCATGCCACCTTGAGCTAACTAAGTAAGGACTGGAACTCCTGAGAAACTGTAAGAAATAAACCTTTCCTTCCCTAATTGTGGACATCAGGTATTTTGTCACAGCAATGAGTGAAAAGTAACTAAGACAGAATTTGGTACCAGAGGAGTGGACTTGTTGCTGTGACTAAACCTGACCATGTGGTTCAAGAACCTTTGGAAATGGCTTGTGGGAAGTTTGGAAAAGTTTGGAGATGTTGCCTGAAAGAGCAGAGCTGGAACAGCTTAGGCTGTTCTGTATGGGAGATTCTGGTCAGAGCTCAGAAGACCAGAAGGCTGATAGAGAGTCTGCCAGTAAAGACCAGGATTGGGAGGTTTCTGCTGGAAAGAAGCACTGCAATGGGTGTTAGGCTCCACATGATGTGTGTTATGGCTTGGCAGAAAGTTTGTCTGCATTCTGCCCATGCCCAGAGACTTTGTCTGAGACTGAGATTAAGGGCAAAGGATTGATTAGTCTGGCAAAAGAAATCTCAAGGCAACCTAATGTTGAAATGGTGGCCTGACTATTGTTGGGGGCTCTTAGCCAGATTTGTGCTGCAAATCAAGAGCAAAGAACTCAGCATGGTGATTTAAAACATTGTGAGTTTGACCAGGAAGCTGTGGACTATAAAGATAGAGCTGAGACCTTGATTGCTGAGAAGGAAAAAGGAGTAAAAAAGATGGTCTGGTGGCATTCCAGAAAGCAGCAGGCCTCCACCCTTTGCAGCCTCAAGCCAACAAATGTGAAAAAGTTTGCTTGGAGGAAAAAGCCACAGAGTGCCATGTTCTAGCGTGGTGATGGAGGCCACAGGAGGTTTCAAAATGGTGGCGGCCACACCACATTCCAGAATGGCAGCAGCCACACCAGATTCCAGAATGGTGGTGGCATAGAGAAGCTTTTCCTCACAATCAGGTTGAGAGAGCTCAGTGATCCAGGCATGCAACCCCTACAGCCAAGAGAGAGGAAAGCCTGGCTACTGCTCCAGCTGGCAGAGGACCTTGGCAGCATCCACGTGGTGCTGGTTTTAGGTGCAAGGAAAATGCACAGATTCTAAGGCTAAGGCAGCTTCCACCCCACCTGCAGAGGGAAATGTGTAAAGATGTAAGGGTGAAGCCAAGGTACATGGATCATACAAGGAAAGCTATGGAAGTTAAAACCCCTGGCAGTGCCACAGGAGTGGAGTCAGTCAAGCCTTTTGGAGCTTGTAACCAGATTGCTTCAGATGCTGAGTGGAGAACTCCAGGACTTAATGTTTGCCCTGCTAGATTTTGGACTTGTTGTGGTTCCAATGCTTTGTATTCCCATTTGTAACTTTTAGAATGGTAATGTTTATCTTGTGCCTTTGCATTTTGGAAGTGTTTAACTTGTTGTCATTTGTACAGGGGGTTACAGTTAAGAGTTTGCCATAGATCTCAGTGGAGATTTGGGACTTGGACTTTTCAGCAATGCTGAAACTGTTAGGACTTTGGCAACTCTTGGAGATGGACTAAATGTCTTTGGTATGAAGGATATACATTAGTCTTTGGGGGCCAGGGGTGGAATGTATTGGTTGATCCTGTGTCTCCCCAAGGACTCGTTATTTGGACAGGGCTGAGTCTGGCATTCATGATTAGTTTGTTGTTTAGTGCTAGGATTGGTGGTGTGAGTGCTGCACCCACCCAGGGGTGGTGCTGACATACAAAGTAAGGGTGGGGGGAATGCGTCTTCGGTTCTCTCTTTTGCTGGGTTTGCACGCCTTGCTGTTTGGCAGCCATGAATGGCTGCCCCGCCATGCCATGCAGCCTTGGAACCAACTAAGTATGGGCTGAAACTCCCAAGAACTGTGAGAAATAAACCTTTCCTTCCCTAATTTTGGACATCAGGTATTTTGTCTCAGCAATGAGTGAAAAGTAACTAAGACAGTTTGCTTCTTGATTTTTCTGTTTTTTCTTTTTTTCTTTCAAATAAAAAAAGAAAAACCTGTATCAAAAGTATATTCAACACACTGAATGAAGGAGAGGATAGAATTTCAGATCTTGATGACAGAATTGCAGCTAGTGATCTTGAAAAGAAAGATACTCTAAAATATATTTTAAGCCAGGTGTGGTGGCACATGCCTATAATCATGGGAGGCTGAGGCAGGAAAATTGTCACAAGTTCACAACCAGCCTGGACTACAAAGTGAGCTCAAGGCCAGCTTGAACTGCATAGTGAGACCCTGTCTCAAAAAGACCAAAAACAAAACAAAACAAAACAAAACAA
>RJWM01044544.1:0-13225 GCA_004363535.1 Dasyprocta punctata | reverse complement strand
CTGAGGCAGGAGGATTGTTGCGAGTTTGAGACCAGCCTGGGCTACAAAGTGAAAAAAAAAAAAAAGCATGATACATATACAATGTGATACTTGGTACAGGATTTAAATCTGAAATAAAATTCATTTGTTTCACACACAGCTTATACACAATGCCTAAAAACAATTGTATATATTTTTCATAAGATAGCTTATGTATGTCCCATGTGTTGCATCATGTTGATGCTCAAAAACCTTTGGATTTTGAAGGGTTTTTTATTTTGAATTTTCAGATTGGTGAAAACCTGCATTGCAATTTGCTCTAATGAATAGGTCAAAATACTATATTTTTGGTATTAGTGGGCTTGTCCCTAAAATTAAGTGAAAGCAGAAGCTGGAAATGTAATTCATGGGTAGAACAGCTGCCCAGGTTGCACAAGGCACATGATGAGTTCCCAGTACCACACACATACACACAGACAAACAGACTACCAGCACACATATCTAAGAGATGTAATTCACAAAATCAATTGTAACAGTTTTCTCATGGGACATTTAACTACCCATCAAACACACAAATCTCTAGGCTTCAAAAAACATTTGCACTGTTTGCTATTACAGTATTTCTGAAAATATTAAGTAACCTTGCTCTTATTTACTCAAGAATAAAGAGTTTACATGGAAGCTGCCCTTACTGTAGTATTGGCAAAACAAATATAAACCAATAATAATCTGAGTTTCAGCAAAACAAAAAGAACAATTTGGGTAAAAATGAACTGAAAATATGGTTGGCACTGGATTTATTCCATCTGCAAAGTATGTTTCCTACATTGGAAACATTCTTACTGGTAAATATTTTCCACCTCTATTTGCAAGTTTATGTTACATGATCAGAATGCAACAATACCTCAGTACATGCAGCGGATTGTAGGTACAATGTTTCAACAATATAAATGTCACTAAAGATTTGAATTCTTATAAATATGCCAGACTTTCTTAGAGCAACATTGGCCCTTTTTTCGTCATGGAAAATCTGCAGGAATGCATAAGAACTTTCTCAAGAATTTTGCTGCATTATATGGCAAAACTAAATTACTTAGTTTGAAGAATACTCTTTATTTAAATAACACATGCTAATGAAACAATATCTTCAAATTATAATCTCTTTCTATTGCCTACTCCACTTTTATAGAATAAATCTATAATATGTGAAACAAGCTAACTTACTCAAACATTCTCAGAACTCACCTAGGAAAGGTTTTGTTATCTAAACTCTCATGCCGTAGACAGTAGGTTCACAGCCTTGCATTAAGGAATTCTCTCTCTACATATGTTTTTATATGAATATACCTTTTATTATATATTTTCTATATTCAAGAATACAAACTACTTTTTGCAGCATTTTGTCAGTTTCTGAGACTGTGGTTTTTTGATATACAACACAGAAACATTCCACCTACTGAATCATGTAGCATCTAAAAATACAACAGCATTGTGTATTTTGATTAAGAATTCAAAAACAACTTGTCTATGAGCAGATGTTTGTTATCTGTTGCCAAGCAATTAGTAGAGATTGATACAGCTGAGTTTTGCACCTGATGAAAAAGATGAACAAAGTGATGGTCAATATTTTCACACTTCAAAGTGTTCACTGGTAACAGTAATATTTGTGAAATAGTTGTTCAAACATATCACATATACACACCCCAAGAAAACATGAAGTACTGAAAAATTAAGGATCAGTAGAGGCCAAACACAAAATATTATTTGTGTGGTTAATTAATGAGAAATGCACGATGTTCAAATGAAGCCTTAGTAGTTACCAGCTACCAGAAATAAGGTAATACTGCAGAGATTCCAAAGACAAAACATGTCGTTGATATTACTATCAACTTTGTCACTAAAATATGTTTTCTTTAATCACACACATGCTTTGTTAGTTTTGACATATTTTCCTGTTTGTAGGAATTCAAGTTTCAAAATTTCTCTTCTTAAAAGGAAAGGGTAAGCATTGATATTGTAGTAAAGGAAACAAAAAGATAATTTATATATCAGAAAAACATATTTCTAGATTTTATTTATATTTATTACAAAAATGTTTTTTATAAAGTGAATCTAATACAAATACAATATACATTATCTATATATAATGTTTTGCAAACAACATGCAGACTAAAAAATCTGTACAGTAAGAGACAGTAAGGGAGGAGTAGGCAGCATAGGGTGTGACAGAGGTGGCTAGCGTGATGGAGATGACCACATGCCTACTCATGATGTGATTTACTTGAGGAGGCTGCCCTTTGTGGAAACTTTGCATGCTTTTGCTCTGTTTCACCAGATCCTTAGCTAGAACCTTAGCTCCCCTCAGAAACAAAGGCTAAGACTCAGATTGGTTAGATTTATACCAATCATTCATCTCTATTTTTAGAGATCAGCTTACCCCAATAAGTACAGACAAGGCAAAGACACCTTGCTGAGAAACTGATGGTCCTGCCACACAATTCAGTGCTGTTTGGAAAGCTCCAATACTACGATATTGTGAGTAAACCCCTGGTTTGTATTACTTTCATTTTTGAGTTCCTCATTCTGTGCTAGAGAGTTCTTCAGTTTCACGTCAACTTTGTCTCACCTCCTGTATTCTTGCCAGGCTGAGCAGACAGAACTTGGGAAGTGGCGGGTCTCTTCAGGAGAGTACTTCTGGCCTCCCAGATCCCCACCTGATGCAACAACTTGAGTCTTAAAATTTTTCTCTGCATCAGTTTAGAACATTAATAATTTCAACTCAATTCCAATACTTTTACAGAGTATTTTTTTGCATAAATTTTTTATTTTTTATTTTAAAGAGAAAAAAGACAGTAAAGAAAAACAAAACAAAAAAAGAGACATACAGACAACTGCAAGAACCACAAAAAACCTGAATCAATAACAATATAGGCTTTCAAAACAAGATGATAGGAATTTAACAATGGTTGCAATATTGTATATTGTCTTCTTCAAAAGTTGATTAAATTGCAAGATATAGACATGCAAATTTCATCTAATTGTATCAGTATTAACTGTTCTTTTCCAAGAACTAATAGAATTGTTTATATAATGATCTTAGCTATTTTATGCATATATATAAACAAATTTATGTTTTTCCTTTTCCCTTTCTTCTTTTCTCCTTTCCCCTATCCTAGTTGTTTTTTCCCTTTGAGTAGTTTCTTACCCTTTCACAATATCTATTTTAGATTTTGGATCTTATTTACTCTTAATTTTTTACACTAGGGAGATAATGTGGTATTTATGCATGTGAGTCTGAATTATTTCACTTATGAGTATGGTCTCAAGTCTCATCCATTTACCTATAGAAACAAATGTGATATTTTTATAGCTGAATAGTACTCCATTGTATAAAAACACCATATCTTTTTTTATCAGTTCCTTGGTTGATGGGCATTTGGGTTGTTTCCAAGATTTGGCTATTATAAATTGTGCAACCATAAGTTGTACAACCATAACTATGGTATGATGTTTTCAATTTTTCTGGGAAAATGCCCAGAAGCAGGATAGTTGGGTCACATGACACTTCTAATCCTAACTTTCTGAGGAAACTCCACACTGACTTCCACAGTGGTTGCAGCAGCCTACACTCTCACCAATAGTGGAAGAGTTTCTTTTTCCCCACAGTCTCTCCAGCATTTGTTATTGGTTTATTTCTTGATCTTGGCCATTCTTCCTGGAGTGAGATGGAATCTCAGCATTCTTTTAATTTGCATTTCTCTAATGACCAATGATGTGGAACATTTTTTCATATATTTATTTGCCATTTATATTTCTTCATCTGAGTAGTGTGTATTCATCTCAGATGCCCATTTTTGGATTGGGTCTTTGAATTTTGGGGGTTTGTTCTGGTTTTTGTTTTGTTTTGTTTTGTTTTGTTTAATTCTTTATATGTTCTGGATAGAAGTCCTTTTTATGAGAGAGAGCTCGCTAAGATTTTTTCCCAATTTGTGGGTTTTCTTTATACTCTGTTGGAGATCTTTTTTGACATGCAAAAATTTTTTAATAAGATGAGATCCCAGCTGTTGATTCTGGGAAGTATTTTCCGTGAAGTTTGATTTTATCTCATGATCTCTCTATCTACCCCAATGTCTTCAATATTTCTTCCTACTTTGTCTTCCAGAAGATTTAGTGTTTCTGTTTTAATATTTAGATCTTCAACCCATTTTGATTTTCAGTTTAGTGTATAGTGATAGACATAGATCTAGTTTTAGTTTTTGTCATATGAAAAGTCAGTTTTTCCAGCACTGTTTATTAAAGAGCCTATGTTTCTTCCAGTGAACTTGTTTGGCCCTTTTGTCAAAGATAAGGTGGCTGAGTGTGTTTGTAGTTGTGGTTGTATTTTCTATTGCATTGATCTTCAGGTCTGTTTTTTTGCCAGTGCCATGCTAATTTTATCGTAGTAGCTTTGTAGTATAATTTCAAGTCAGGGCTTGTGATGCCTCCTGCCTTGCCTTTGTTGCTCAGAATTGCATTTGCTATTCTAGGTCTCTTCTGGTTCCATATGAATTTTAGGAATGATTTCTCTAGATCTGTGAGGTGTGTTAATGGTATTTTGATTGGAATTGAATTAAATCTACGTAACAATTTTGGGAGAATGGCCATTTTCACAATATTTGTTCTTCTGTTCATGAACAAGGAATGTCTTTTCATTTTCTGAAATCCTTTGATTTCTTTATTCAGAGTAACGTAATTTTTAATGTATTGATCTTTTACTTTCTTTGATAATTGATTCCTAAGTATTTCATTGTTTGGGGGGGTGCTATTGTGAAAGTGTGATTTCCCTTTTTTCTCTCTCAGTGAGTTTGTTGTTTGTGTACAAAAATGCTATTGATTTTTGAGTGTTGACTTTTTAGCCAGCTACATTACTGAATTTGGTTATTAGATCTTGAAGTCTTTCAGTGGAGTTTTGGGGGTCTTCTATGTAGAGTATCATGTCATCTGCAAATAATGATAATTTATCTTCCTTTCTGATCTTTATTCTTTTATTTCTCTCTTTTGTCTAATTACCCTGGCTAATGTTTCCAGAACTATATTGGATAGGAGCGGTGATAGTGGACATCCTTGTCTTGTTCCTGATTTTAAGTTGAAAGCTTTCATTTTTTGTCCATTTAGTAAGATGTCGGCTGTTGGTTTATCATATATGGCTTGTCAGATTGAGGTAGACATCATCTATTATGATTTTCTGTAGAGTTTTTTTTATCATAAATGAGTGTTGGACTTTATCAAAAGCTTTTCTACATCTATCGAGGTGATCATTTATATATTTTTTAGAATGTAGATATTTGATAACTTCAGCAAAAAAGCATTGACTATTTCCATATTCTAGATCTTGCTACTATTTGGTTATCTATTTGTTTAGTGAGTTGGCTCTATTAGGAATAGATTATAGGTTCCATTTTCTAGGCATGACATTGTAAATACTTCAGTATTACTCTTCAAAGAGTCTGGTTTTTGACATGCACACAGTCAAACCTGGGATAGCATTACATTTAGAGGTGCTCACTGTTTCTTTCTTTCTCTTATTTCTGTCTCTCTCAAACTCAAACTTCTATTCCTTGACCTTTTCTTTTTCTATTAAACTGCCATCTCAAAGTTTCATTAAATACCAGATAATACTCAAATATTTTTGAAAATAGTACATTCTCAAAATATTTCCATAATCTGATCCAGTGTTATCTGTGTAGCAATTCTTAAGGATTGTTTGTTAGGGTTCTTTGATTTCAAGAATTTCCTTCCTGTCTCATTCTCTAAACCTGTTTGTTAAACGAGCAGGTCTATGATTTAGCATGTGTTTTTTGGAAGCACTAACCTTCTTATTAATTGCCTACCATAAAAAGTTTTGTGATTCCTGTATCTTTTGGGAAAATCTCTGAACAAATATTATGAGCTACAATTGATTTCAATAGACCTTTGAATTGCATTCACCTTTGTAAGCAGGGTGGAGGATAGGGGTAGCAATATCTGTTGTCTTCCACTGTAGTAGTTCTGCATACCAGCAAGCAAAGGTGAAGGTGACTGGGTTCTTACTTTTCCCATCACTACCGTGCCAAGATTAGTGTTAGTCCTATCGGTAGATGGTAAGGGGAAAAAGAGAGCAAGTAGCAATGTAGTGTTTTAAATACAAAGTTGAGGAACATGAGCAAAGCTAGTAGTGCTTATTTCATGGTTAGATGACATATTCATTCCAAAAGAGTCTGGGAGGTGAGGCATTCCATTCTTGTTTGTTATACTCTCCTAAAGTGGAACTTTTGTTATGCTGGTCTGTAGATTTCTTTAAGGAGGAAAGGAGGGAGTTAGAGCTTAAATTAGGAAATCTTTAACAGTGTTTACATGGATTTACATATTTTCTTGCATAAACATTTCCTAACTTCTGAACAATCTCCAGAAATTTTAAGCTTAAAACTTTTTTTTTGTCAGCTATAGCATTTCCCTAGAAAGCAAGTGCACAGTCCCCTCTAAATATATCACTTTTTGTGGAGAAATTTGAGTCTTATGTTGAACAACTTTACACCCTTTTTGCTAAGAGATTGAGGGCTTTTATAATGTTTTGTTCATATAACCCTTTGTGGGGCTACAGAAGAGATCATCTATGCATGGTAAGAGGTCTTCCTTCTTGAGCTTTAGCTAAAATCTCAAGCCAAGGTCTATGCAAATGGATGGGGACTACCTCTAAATCATTGTGATAGGCCAGTCTGAGTGTACTGTTGGTAGAACCCAGTATGGGGATTCTCCCACTGAAAGGCAAACAAGTTTTAGGGAAGTAAGATCCATGAGGAAAGAAGATAAAGTGTCCTTGATATCAAGGACAGAGAATCGCTTAGTGTCTCCTGAAATCTGTACAATAGGGTGTATATGTCTGCTGCCATGGGGGTAAATAACTATCATTATCACCTGAATTAGGTGATGTTTATACTGTGTAATATTCTCCTGATGGTTTGACTACCAGTAAAATGGGTACATTGCACAGAGATTGGCATGGCACCAGCAAACTTATAGACCTTTCCTCTTTTTTGAAAGAGGGGGTGTGGTCTTTTGTGAGGGTGTAGGTTAGGATACTTAACTCAAATGATCATGGTTTGCACTGATGACCTGCCCCAGGATACCATAATACTGTATTTGTTGATCAACTCCTGGCAAAGAAATTGGGTCCAATGTACCTGCATTGCGAGAGTGCTTGACAACTAGGACATAAATTGACACAGGTGTGAGTGGCAGGGTGGTCCCGAGCAAGAGGAGTACATCTCTTTCAATTGCTGTTGTGATTACCAAACAAGTATTAGTACTACCTAGAAAACTTTTGTTATTATCAAGAAGGTAGCTGGGAAAAGAAAATCTCCCAACTGGCAGTCCAGAGTCGGAGTGAAGAAAACTGAGCAGTTAACTCCTTCATAGCTCCCAATGGCTGAGGAGCATGATGATAATTTGCCCAAAAGAGATTAAAATTAAGTAAGAGGGCCCTTGTATAAAAGATAAGTACTTTGCTTGCCTGTGACATCATCATTCACCGTCTGACTTTCTTCCCTGGCCACAATGGTGGTAGATAATTTGGCCCCTTCTTGGAGGCAGTATAGTCCCTCTTCCAGTGCCAAGCGTCCTTACCTGTATCCAAACAGGCCTATCCAAAGAATTGGTGGCATTTCAGGGCACTGTTGTTCAATATTTCAAGTGCTTGTCTTTAAAACACCCAGACCACCTTTTAGGTTTACCTGTTCCTCCTTTTCTCCTTAGTGCCTTATTTTATTTTTATTTTTTTACACAGGCCTGATCCATGCAGGCCAACATGACTTTAGCCTGTTTTTCTTTTTCCTTACTCTATCCCCATTGGTCCTACTGTTGGTCACAGTTACAAACCATAAAAGACAAATCAACCAACCAATGCATCCTCATTTGCGAGTCCTGTTGGCGTTTATGTAGCCTTCTTATAATGAAGAACGCTAACTGGCTAATAAAATACTGCCCTGCTCTTGACTCTGGGTCTAAATTAGTATACTTGTGCAGGGTCTCTTTGAGCCATTGTTAGGAAGTCTCTGGATTTTTATCACAACCATGAGTAATCATCTTAAGCTTGTCATAATTTGTCAGCTGGGGCATGCCTTTATGTAACCCACTAAGACGGCCTGGAGATATGACTTCCATCTGGATTCTCCAACCCCAGTGTTACAGTTCTACTCAGAACCTTCTTGGGCCTCACATAGCACCTCAGTGAACTAGTTACCACTGTACACAGCCACAACAGCCTCACAGTTAACCTGTCTCGTAGCTTTAAGATCTTTTCTTTATATCTTGCAGCAAGACACCAAGTTAATTGTGATAACTCGCCAGGTTTAATGAAAAGCCACCATCAGGGTGTGCAACCCATCAGTAAACTTCTCAAGGTCCTCAGAGAATTTGCCCAGCTTTTCTTTCCATTGTTGGATATCTATATCTGAAAATAGGAACTGAAACTGGGCAGAACTCTCTATACCAACCCCTTCTTGAAGGGATAGTACTGAGGCAGGCTTAGATGTTATTTCCTGAGTTTAAGGGATGCTGATCTGGTATGGGGTGGACTCAGGAGGTTGTCTAAATCTCTTGGAGGAACTGACAGTGTAGCTCAACAATAAGGTAGTCTATGGAGGAAGTGGATAACAAGAGGAGGTCCTCAGCTCTTCTGTTCCAAACAGTGATAAGTCTGGTAGCAGGGTGGGCAAAAATCAGAAATTTAATATTGGAGCAAGAAAACCAGGACATAGGGAACCTCCGACCATTTGAAGAGGCATCCAAGTAGGTAGTCAAGTGTAACAAAAGACGTGTTCCCATGATGGATCTATGGGCAAGAGGGGTCAGGTTAGTCCTGGGAACTTTTCAGGACATCTCTTTGTTTGGTTCTCCACCTGATCAATCCCAGGGACTCCCTGGAAATCTGAACTCTTTGAAACTTTGTCAGCAATGTCTCTGGCCTTACATGGGCACAGATGCCACTTCCTTTGTACTTTCAGGTTTCCCCTTTGGCCCACAACTCACGTCCTTGGACAGGGTACCGGAGGTGGGTACCAACACTGGTTAAATGCTTTTAGCCGATTGTAGGATCACCTGACTTCATGGTATGCCTGTCCTAGGCATAGCAAAAACCTAGTTAATTGCAAATTCTAAAAGGGAAACCTACACTTCCCTAGTAAGAGAACTTAGTAAAAGCTGATAATTTTTCCCCAAAGCCTTGAAATAATTCCCCATGTAAATACTCTTTGAGGACCCTCGCTCAAACAGAGGAAAGCCATTTAACAAAGGGTCCTCAGTTATGATCCACTGTCTGGGGGCTCTAAATTGTGATGTGTTTTGGCTCCAAACATTGCAGGTAGAGCAGGTGCAGCTTGTCTGCCTGCAGGGAGCTGATGTATGTCTAATGGGCGAGGAGCCTAGGAGGTAGCTGTTTAAAAGTTAAGAAAACGATGAGTCCCTGAGAAAAGTGACAAAACAAACTGCAGAGGCCATCGGAGCTACATAAAAAGTGTGGTGCTGCTACATTCACAGGAAGGATGAGATCTGGACACTGTTGCTTCCAGTAGCCTGGGTAAGACCTAGCTTTAAATCTCGAGCTCTTCTACATTCCCTTCGATCTCACTAAATTCTGCCAGCCACCAACTCCCTTTCACCCCAGCTAATAAACATAAAAAGTAGCAAAGTGTATGAGTTTACTGGCAGAAAAAAAGCACCAGAGAAAGAGAACCAGGAGTTTTAAGGAAAGGTAAAAAAATTATATCCCTAAGATTTTGAGAGTGGTAGATGGATAGTATGAAAAAGAGCAATGAAGGAACAGTTTGAAAAATCATTGTTATGATTTAGATCCAAAAGTCTCCCTAAAAGGCTCATGCACTCATAGGTGGTGTTTTGGAATGATGATTAGATTATGCGGGTAAAATAACCAGCAATGAATTAGCCCATTGATAAGTTTTTGACTAAAAGCAATCTTTGGAAGTGGATCCATGTCAAAGGAGGTAGGTGGCTGGGGTGTGACCCAGCTGAAAAATTCATCCCTCTCCTGTCCTTCCCATGAGTCTCTCTGCTTTCTGTTTGCCCTGCCACCAGGGCAAACACCCTCCAGTCTGCTATCCTGCCTTGGAGCCACCAGACTATGGACTGAAACCTTTTCAAACTATGAGCCAGAATAAACCTCTTCACTTTAATTGGCAGACGTGGGGTATTTTGTCACAAGAGAAAGAAAACTGGCTGAGACATTCTCCCTCACTCTAAAGAGTTCGGGACACAAACGTGTGCATGTTTCCAGAGATAGGTTTCTCCAGTGTGATCCAGAGGCTGACTCTTTCCACTGTGTCTCAGGTTTAGGTCTCTCACACCAGGTGTGTGTGTGTGTGTGTGTGTGTGTGTGTGTGTGAAATTTTGCTAGAGATAGCAGACGGAGCTCCATCTTATTTATGTCTCCCACAGTGAGCAAAATTTTTAGAGTCCCATCCAACACAAGGACTGGACCCAGTGCTGAGCTAAAGGGCCACTGCACCTCCTGGACAGGGCTTCCTTAAACCTCTTCCCATTTATACTTAGAGACTGCAAGCAAGTGGTGCTTAATCTTTAGTGCTTTCATGTTCAGTCACTGACTTTTCAAAAGGTTCAGCAGATTGCCATTGCTGAAAGAGAGTGCTAAGCTACAGAGGTTCACAGAAAGAAAAGCAGAGGTTTGAACACAGACCTGCGTGATATAGGGGAATTACCTTGTGCCTGGCTCAGCATAGAAGTGCGCAGTCCTGTGACTGGGATATCCTGTTACTAGAGTCTTCAAGCAGCAGACACCCTAGTGCCTCTTATCTGACCCATGCTACCAATGAGTGACCAATGAGGTAAAAACAAGAAAGCAAAGAAAAGAAGAAGTAGAATTTCTCCATAGGTCTTGCCTCCTAGGTGAGCACTCCGAGGTGTTAAAATGGGTTATGGGACTTGAGGACGGGTTCTGAGGTTCTTGTTGGACACAACATTGGACATAGCGCACTAGGGCAAGGAGACAGTGGCAGAGTTTATTAGGATGAAAGCATGCCCCCCGTGCACTGGCTCTTGCTGGTAAAAGGAAAATGCTACCAGCACCAAGAGTGTTGACAGAGGTGTTTAAATGCCACACCCATTTTCCCAAATCTGCTACCGGAGCCCTGCAGAATCTAACTGTAGCATAACTGACTGGGTGCTACACCATGTTTGCTGCTGCACCATGTTTGCTGCAATAATTCACTGTGTTATTACTGTGTACTTGCAGTCCATATGTGTCAACTTCCAATGAACACCAGGGGAAGAAATATTACTCTAGATTTTGCTGGTAGGTCTGGGGCAGCCTACTGTGTCTGTACCTTGGTTTAGAATGCTTGGAAATTTCCTGAGTGGGTTTGGGGTCTTGTTTTCCTTGCCTCCACCACAATGTAGTAAGTGCTATAGTCTCCAATTGTGCTGTTTATATTTCTATTGTTTGCATCTACTGTTGATCTAATAAAACCTTAGTAGCCAGATAGAACTTTCCACATGGTTAATACTCATACTTTAGTAAGTGTAACACGAGTGCAGTGGTACGCCGTTCACCAACTTGGTTCTTTCCACCATTCTGGTCACAAACCAAGTTGAACAAGAATTGAATCACATTCAATGAATAGGTCAAATGCTGACCTTGGGGGGAAGTTTGATTTGGTCCTCATCCAGTTAGGTTTGCAACCAGAATTGTGGAGAGAATTGAGTTCGTGAATCATTGTACCACTGTATATTAATGTTAATAAACTCGTCTACATATGAATATCAAATATGGGAAAATTTGCTTTTAGCTATCTTCTCAAACCCTATTCACACCTCTACTTTTCTTGTCATCAAATAACAAAATTTCTCTGTTCAATTCCAAGTATCCACATGTCATTCCTATCTTATTTTTTTCATTGAGAAAAAGGAAACAAAATGAGGAGAACCTTTGGTTACCAATCTGTTCTTTTCCATATTTGTCTTTTTTATTATATCACATAAGGACAGTCTGTGTGCTACCTACAATTAAATCATGGCTTTTCTATTTTACAGTAGACTTTATCTCCTGCACAAGTGTACCACTTTTGAAATTATCCTGTGTAAGCAGCATGAAAATGTCACTCTTTATGACTTGGCTTACAGACACAAAATCATATAAGGGCTGTGGATGTAGCTCCCTGGTAGACCATTCGGCTAGGTTTTTTCTTTACCATTGCAGACTAACAAAAAGGAAAACAAACAAAATGCTCTCACACACATAAAACTCAAAGAAATAAACAGGGAAAATATTTTAATACAGATTGAAAAAGGAGAAGAAACTTCCTTTGAAAATTCCCAAACTTCCATCTACTCATCCTTTATATTGTTCTCCTTTAAATAAAAATTACTTACGCTAAATGTTTTGTATATTAACATTTTCAATTCTTGTTCATCACCTTTTCTATTGGAAAATCTTCATTTAGATTGAGTTAGTCATATGCTCTCCTTTTCTGTCATATAAATATTACTCTTCATTGTTTTCAGTGGGAAATATGTTATTATATTAATTACTGTTCCTGGTTACATTATTATTGTTTATCTATCTATCTATCTATATTTATTTAAACTCAAATAAAAAACCAGCTCTTGAATATCGAATTGTTGTTAATACATATATCTAAGAACTGCTTTTCCAAACATCAGTATAAAATGCTCTTAACAGCCTAATAAAATGTGACTTTAGAAAATAGTTCACTAATAAGATGCACAATAAGGCAAATACATTAAAAATATTCCACATTATTTATCATTCTTGAATTGCAAATTGAACAATAACAGGAATCCAGTGTTTATTCACTGAAGTATTGGAGACATTAAATTGTAAATTTACATCAAATGCTAATAAACCAAAAGAGACAAAAACGTGCCTGGCTCCCACCATTGCCACAGGCAGTGCACCCACAGTAGCCTGAAGACCTGCCTTTGAAGCTCAGGTTCTCAAAACTTCTGGCAACTTTCAGTAGCTGGGGAGCAAACCTCTAATATATGGCTGTTTGGGGGACACTCATAAAACTATGGCATGAAGTATATTTTTTATGTCATAACATGTAGGAAATTTTATTCCAAAAAAGCAACCTTATTATAATTTTTCCTTCATTTCTTAGGAAGTACATTTCCATATTTTAGAATACTTAGTTTTAGACAAACTCTTCTTTCAGAATTTCTTTTGAATTGAAATTCA
>RJWM01044543.1:0-13225 GCA_004363535.1 Dasyprocta punctata | reverse complement strand
ATGTAACTATTATGTACCACAGCATACACTAACAAAAATAATTAAGTGAAAAAGAGTATCAGTTGTTCACCAAGCTGTTCCATGACAAATGTTTTATCATGCATTCCAATGTTTGTCCTTGCAACTGTGTGCCTGTCCCATTTACAGGTGAGGATTGAAGCTCAGGCGTGGTGTTCACAGGGGTGCAAAGAGAACAGACGTGTGCTGTTAGGATCAGGCAAACAAACAATTGAAGTGTTCCTTCCACCCTCCCCAAGAGCAATGAAATATCATGGACAGATTTTGCAATAACACAAGAGTACCAAGATTAGGTCATGTTTTTCAAATATTCTAGAAGGACAACAGATGACGTCTTCTACTGCTCAGACCACAGGACAGGCAGCCAAGAAGACATCTGGCCAAAGATACCAGTGGAGGACCTTAGAGGTAGAGAAATTTGTTTCTTGTTTCTTGTACCTTCTGTATTCTACAAAGAGTAGATCACAAGAAAATCTTTCAGAGATGATGAATGAAAAGGAAAATTTGAGAATCTGAGAGAGAAGATTGTCTATGTAGAAAAGAGATAGAGGGCATGACATGGGCTGTGGGTGGGAGGTGAGCTCTGGGGTTGAAGGCTGGGGTCACAGTGCTCTTGGAAAGGCTATGGGAACTGGAAGGAAGGAAATAAGGAAGAGACTCAGCAACCAGGTCACAGGCAAGAAGGAACTGGACAGAGAAGACAGAAATGGAAAAGGCCTTTTCAGGAAGGGTTGCAGTCTGGTGTGGGATGGTGCCTTCCCATTGATCAGTTTGCACCTGAAGAATCTCCCGTAGCTGAGTTGATCAGGAAGGGGCTCCATATGGGATTTAGATTCCTTCACAGCTAGGAAAGCTTTTCTAAGGGCTGTAATAAAATGTATTACAGACCTCAATGTTTTTTAGTTAAAATTATACAAAGTATGTTCTCAAACCACAGCAGCTAAGAAAAGCTTTTTAACTATTATTTTAAAGAGAACAAAACCAAACAAAATAAAACAGAATAAAGCCAATCAAAACAAAACAATGAAAGCAATATAGGACTTCAAAACAAGATAACAGGAAATCAACAATGGCTCCAATAATATATTTTTTAATCTTCAAAATAGCTGCCCATACCATCAGACATAATAAAATCAACAAAACAAAACAGAATAAAACCAAAGCAAACAAAACAATGAAAATGATATGAGACTTCATAAAAAGATAATAGGAAATCAACAATGGATACCATAATGCCACTTGTTAGCTTCAGAATAGCTGTCCAGACCATCAGACATAGGCATGTAAAATTAACCAAACTAGCTGGCTTCCAGGAAGAGGGCAAACTGTAAGCAGCAGAGTAAACAGTCTCTCTGAGAGATACAGTCCAGGTGCTGAAATACGGCATCATGGGGAAGACAAGAAGGAAGGAAGTAGGTCCCCTGGAACCAGGGAGAATCTAAAGTGAGAACTGAAGCCCACAGAAAGAATGAAAAGAAAAATTTAAATGAAGAAGAAGGCAGTAGCTGGTGGTGCCTTCACCTGGAGCCAGACCAACTCTGTGAGAGGAGCTGGTAGAACCTGGGACACACAGTCAAGGTGACATTGTGGCTGGCAACACTGGAGGCCTCTGCAAAGAGAGGCACCATTGGAGGGGATCAATAGTGGAGGAGAGTGGCAGACCTGGAGTACTGCACTGACTGGTGGTGAGTGCAGAGGACTCGGTCCTCACTCAGGAGAGAGTGATTGGCAGGAGCTGTTTTGGAGTCAGGCCAGATAAGGCCAGAACCAGAACTGCTACCAGCTTCCTCCAGCAGCTCTTAGCTGGGTGCAGATCCCTGGAAATTGCTCAGACTGAGCCATGCCCCTGCATGCACTGTAGCGGCCATTGCATAGGTTCCCTGAGGGTAGCCAGCTTGGTCTGGAGGCAGTGGCTGGCCCCAGCCCCAAGCACACTCCACCAGCCATTTGGGAGCCAATGCAGGCTGGAAAAAACAATAGACAGCCCTGCACCAGCGCACCCAATGGCCACCATCAGATTCCCGTAGCTAGCACTGGCTAGAAGAGCCAAACAATCTAGCTTAAGAGAAATTGTAGCCAATACAGGAAGTGCCTGGGACCCCAGTACCCACTTGCCCAGAAGAACCCAGGAATATGTCAAGACAAAGAAGCAAAAGGCAGTCTCTGGCCTCTAATCCAAGCCAAGCAAGTCCAGGAGACGCAAACACAGAAGAGATCAAGAGTTGCACAACTGAAGTTTCTGATGTGATGGCAACTGAAGTAAAGAAACAACTTCATGAGGCTATAAAAGAAATTAGAACAGAAATACTAACCCAGGTAAAAGAAGAAATGAAAAAATAATAGAAGAATTGCTAGGCATCTCTAAAGAAGACATAGATTTAAAAAAAATGGAGCATAGGAAAATGAGGGAAACCTTGAATGAACAATACAAAAAAGATTTAGAATACATGAAACAGATTCAAGGAGATATGCAGGAAATTAAAAACTCCATTGAAAGCTGGCAAAACCACTTGAAAGAAACTGAAGATAGACTTTCAAATCTTAAAGACAGGTTTGCAGCTTGTGATAGTGAAAGGAAAGATCTCTTAAAAATAACAAGGAACCTGGAAGTAACAATTCAATGGCTGTAAGACAACCAAAGAAACATAATTTAAGAATAATAGGTGTGAGTGAAGAAGCAGGGGTCAACACAAATGACATTAAAAGTCTATTTACAGAAATAATATCAGAAAACTTCCCAAGCATGGGAAAAGAAAGTGACATTCAAATAAGTGAAGCATAGAGAACTCCAGATAGCCATAACCAAAATAAATCTACACCCAGACATAATAATCAAGATCTCAGAAATTCAACAGAAGAACAGAATATTAAAAGCTGTTAGAGAAAAGAAACAGATCACCTATAAAGGAAAGCCCATCAGAATCATGACAGACTTCTCAACACAGACCATCAAGTCAAGAAGAACTTGGAGTGAAATATTTCAAGTCCTGAAAGAAAACAACTTCCAACCCAGATTGATGTACCCTGCAAAACTATCTCTCAAAATTAATGGAGAAACAAAATACTTCCATGACAAAGAACAACTGAGGGAATTCATGACCACCAAACCAACCCTACAAAGAATACTGAAGGACATTCTAGAGAGAGATAAAAAGACCACAGCTCCAGAAACAGCAGCAGAGGAGTATGACCCAGTGGGATAGACAGCTGAATGGAGAGGAAAAGTAGGCAGCCAACGGCAGGAAAATAGCATGGCAGAGACGAGGCAGTGTGTGTTGGCCATAGCCATTAATGTAGATGGCCTCAGTCCACCAATAAAAAGAAACACAGGCAGAGTGGATCAGGAGACAGGATCCATCAATACACTTTATACAAGAAACACATTTAACTTGAAAGGGGGTTCATAGACTGAAAATCAAAGGACAGAGAACAATGCTTCATGTGACAGGGAACCAGAAAGAAGTAGGGGTAGCTTGCCCATTAGCTGTGGAGTGGACAAGAAAGACACGGATTTTTATACAATGGAAAGCTACTCAGCTATAAAGAAAGATAACCTTGAGGCTCTTGTAGGTAAATGGATACAAGTTGAGATCATGCTTATGAATGAAACGATTCAAAGTCACATGGGTGAGCATCATGTTGTCTCCCTAGTATAAAAAGCTAAAGGAGTTAGTGGGATCCAAAATACACAATACATATTGTGAAAGTGAAAGGGGAGGAAATGTCTAAAAAGGGAAGGCAGTGACCATTGTTAATCTATTACTGTGATTTGAATCCTGTATTGTTTTCATTGTTCCGTTTAGTTTGGTTTTATTCTGCTTCGGTTTGTCTACTTTTATTATATTTGAATGGCATGGATAGTTATTTGAAAGATAGCAAAATATATTATGATAGCCATTATTGATTTCCTGTTATCTGATTTTGAAGTCCTGCATTGCTTTCATTGTTTTGTTTTGAGTGATTTTATTCTACTTTGATTTGTTTGATTGTATTATGTCTGATGATATAGGCAACTACTTACAAGATAACAAGAAGCATTATAGTAACCACTGTTGTTTTACTATTGTTTTGAAGTCCTGTATTGCTTCCATTATTTTGTTTTTATTGGTTTTACTCTGTAATATGTTATTTGATTTTATTATGCCTGATGGTGTGGGCAGTTATTTTGACAATAGCAAAAGGCATTATGGTAACCATTATTGATTTCCTTTTATCTTTTTTTGAAGTCATGTACCACATTCATTGTTTTGTTTTGATTGACTCTATTCTGTTTTATTTCTTTTGGTTTTATTCTCTTCAAAATAAAAATAAATAAATAAATAAATAAAATTAACCAAACTATACAAGAACTAAGTTGCTCCTTCAGTTGTTTTCTTTTCAGAAGTTTCAAGTGTGTAACTTCTAATTTATACCACGTCTGTGTCTCCTGAACTTGTTCTGTGTGGGCTGGAGGTCTGAGATTGTATTTTACTTCTTTGTCTTGACGTTTTCCTGTGTTCCTCTGAATCAGCCCATTTGCTATGTCCCGGGTGCTTCCTGCATTGGCTGCCAGTCCCTCAGTGTAGTGGATTGGACTAGACACCTGGGTTCCTTTAATTCGGGGTGCCTGGAGTGGTGGAGAGGGATGGGCAGTGGTTCACCAATGCTAACCCATGGCAGTGGGGCCTTGAGGTGTGGCTTCTTCTATGACCCTGTGCTGGGCTTACCAGATCTATCCAGGCTATTGGCAGGAAGCCTCAGGGTGTGGCTTCTTCCTATTAAGTCCATTTGTTCACAGGTTTGGTTCAGCTCTGATATTTCTTTGCTGGTTTTCTGTCTAGTTCACCTGTCTCTCTGACAATGGGGTACTGAAGTCTCCTACTGCAACTATGTAATTGCTCATTTGATTTTCCATGTCTACCAATAACTGTCTTATATAGCTGGGTGCCCCTGTATTAGGTTTATATATATTTATGATTGTTATGACATTTTATTGTCTCCAGCTTTTTCACTGACCCCAATGAATCTTGTGTTACCTTCTTTGCTTCGTCTTATAGCTGCTGGATTGATTTCTCATGGTCTCTTGCGGGGGAAAGTGGTGGGGGTGGGGGAAGTGCTCATAGCACAAACCTAAAAATTAACAGCCAACAGATAAAAGGAAAATCTTTGAACACTAGAAAACTTAAAAGCATAGTTCTAAATGATCCCTGAGTCAAAGAAGAAGTCTGAAAGCAAAAGAAAAAATATAGAGAACTAAATAAAAACAAAAATATAGTGCTGTTTATAAGATATGTGAGTCATAGCCAAAGCAGTTCTGAGAAAGATGAAGTAGTGCTAAATGCTTACATGAGGAGAGAAACCCAATGTAAGCCGAAGAAACGAAGAGGTGTAAATAAAAACAAAAGTTAGTAAAACTGAAACAGGAAGAAAAACAATGGAGGTCATTAACAAAGCCAAAAACTGATCTTTAAAAAAATCATTAAAAGTGAAAAATCTCTGGTAAGACCAATGAGAGAAAGAGAAGAAGACAAAGAAGGAGGAGAAGGAGGAAAAAGGAGAAGGAAAAGAAGGAGGAGGTGAGGGGGAGGAAGAGGAAAAGCAGTTGGAGGAGACACCACAAATGGGGGGTAGCTCTATAGATTCTACAGCCACTAAAAGGAACAGTAAGAGAATACTGTGAGAAACCTTATGCTCACAAATTCCACAATTTGTTAAATATTAACACAAAGAAGCAAAGTTGATGAATTATTTCACACAAAGTGAAAAAGTCACCTATGCATGGGAAGAAACTTCCTCAACTTGATAAATGGCATTTACGCAGAACCTAGAGATAACATTATCACAGTGAAGCATTGAATGCTTTTCTCGAAAACAATGTGGTAAGGGATGCAGTCTTACCACTTCTTGTTCAGCTGGAAATTCTGGCCGGTGCAATCAGGAAAGAAAATAAATAAGAGGCATACGGATGTTTGGAAAGGAGGAAATTAAATTTTCCCTGTTTGAAGATGACATTGTTGTCTTTGTAGAAAATCCCAAGGGATCTATTTTAAAAAAACTTGTAATTAATAGGTGAGTTCAGCAAGGTTGCAGGAACAAAGCCAACAAATGAACGCCAATCACATTTTTATATACTAGTGAATATATAAAACCTCAATTAAAAAGCATATCATTTTTGGTTGTTCCAAAAACTTTTAGATTATACTTAAGTACAAATCTAACAAAGCTCATATACTGAAAACTATAAAATGGTAATAAAATCAATCAAAGAAGACCTAAATAAATGTCAAGAGATAGCCCATGTTCATGGATTGAAAGACTCACAAAGTAAAGTTACCAATTTTACCCCAAATTGATATACAGACAAGGCAATTTGCATCAAAATCCCCACAAGATTTTCCAGCCATTGACAAGATTATTATTCTTACATTTATATGGGAAAAAAATGACAAGATCTGGACTAGCTAAAATAATTTTGAAAAAGAAGAGTAAAGTGGGAGAAATCACCCCGATTTCAGCACTCATAACATTGCTCCAGTAGTCCAGACGCTGTGGTGCTGGAAGGAGGATCAATACTAAGCCACGGAACAGAGAACCCAGAACTAGATTCACAAACACGCTTAACTGCTTTTTGACGAAGGTGCAAAGCCACTCGATGGAAGAATAAGAGATTTTTAGAACACAGTGCTGGCCAGGTATGGTGGTGCACACCTATAATTCCAGCACTCAGGGGCTGAGACAGGAGGATCATTAAGAACTTGAGGTCAGCCTGGGCTACATAGTAAGTTCAAGGTCAGCTTGAACCGTGTTGCAAAATCTTATCTCAAAAATAAATAAATAAATAAATAAATAAATAAGTAAATAAATAAATAAAGTGCTGAAGCTACTGGACATTCATGGGCAAAACCACAAAACCTCAGAACAGACTTCACATTTCAGTAAGAAGTAAGAATGTTTATCCGACTTAAATGCCGAGTGGAAAAACATAAAACTTTAGAAGATATCATAGGCATAATCTTTGGGAATTAGGAGAGGTAAAGAGTTCTCATATTTGATATTGAAAACATTATCCATTAAAAGAAAAATTAGTAAATTAGGTTTTGTCAGGATTAAAAACTTGGCTCCATGAAAGACCCTGTTTAAGCAGACTCAGAGAAAAATATCTGTAAATAATATGCCTAATGAAGTATTTGTATAGAGAATATAAAACATTTTGAAATCTCAAAAGCAGAAAAGCAAGCAATCCAATTAGAAAATGGGCCGACATATCAACACATATATCATTTAAGAGCTCTACAGATATCAACTAAACAGTGCACAGACGTTCAGCATCCCTAGCCATTAGGGGAATGGAAATGTGAACTACTATGGAAGATTGCTACATGTCTATCAGAATGGCTGAAATAAAAATTAATAACAGATTTTTCTGGCAAGGATGCAGGAAACCGGATCAACTCTTCTGTTGTTGGGAAAAATCACATGTCCTCTCCGGAAGAGAGTAGGGCAGCTTCCTACAAAGCTAAGCATGTCTTCGCGACACAACCTAGCCATCGAGTTTCTGGGCAGTTGATCTCAAAAAGTTTCACGTATTTTAAAATGTCAGTGTAACATGCATGCAGTAAATGCCTAAAGTGCACACATCTCCAGCATTTGCCCATGGCTATCCCACGTCACCGTCAGCAGGGACATCGCTGTCCTGCAGGACTTCCTCGAATACTTCTCAGTCCACACGTTCCTCCCTGCGAGGCCACGGGATATTATTTGCATCACTGCACATACACATTGACTATTCTCGAAGTTAATATCAATGAGGTCATAACAGGTGTGGCGGTAGTCATTTCTCCTTCATTTTCCTGCACAGAATTCCATCATCTGGATGTCTTGTTCCCTGAAATCGAGGGAGACTGAAGAAGGAAAAGAAATATCTCCAGGCCCTGTAGGCATATGATCTCTCTCTCTCTCTGTCTCTCTCTCTCTCTCTGTCTCTCTCTCTCTCTCTCTCTCTCTCTCTCTCTCTCTCTCACACACACACACACACACACACACACACACACGGCATTGGTCTTAATAGCCACCACTTATGTGGGCCCAGCTGCCAAGCAAGCTGCAATCTGGTGGGAGAGGAAAGACTTAACACGGTGACACACCTAATAAATCAAACCAGTTTCAAGTCAGAAAGTTTTCAAACCAGGCTCACAGCCCCCGCAGTGTTCACTTGGGCTGGACCTGGGCTGGAGAGGAAGTTTCTAGCTGAGCCGCCGTCTCCTTCCGCATTTCGCACGGGGCTTTCCAGAGAGCTGCTGCACACAGACACTGGACAGAGCTGCAGGCTTGGCTGAGGCTTCAGGTGAGCGAGTAGACAGCGGCCTCGCTCCTCCAGGGGCCAGGCACACGGGAAGTCACATTTCACTCCCACGGCAATTCCAAGGAGGAAATCTTAGGAGGCCTGTTTCACAGGTGAGGAGACTGAGGCTCAGACAAGAGATAAAGCAAATCACCCCAGGTCACATGGTCAGCATCTGATGCTGACCTGGTTGCCAGGGGTGACACATTGCCATGGCCAGGTGCTTGCACAAGTCAGGGACCTCAGGGGCCTCGTCCACGAGGTCAGAGGTTAGCCCCAGGCTCAGGAATGCTGGATCTCCAGGGCAGGACCCGCTGGGCAGTATCCTCCTGAGCCTTGTGCCACTTGGTGGCCACTTTCAAGGGGTGCCCATTGGTTTTGGAGGCACCAGCAAAGGGGCCAGTCTGAGGGGAGAGGAGCCAACAAGGCTGTCTCTCAGCCCCACTTAGGACGTGGGACATGACAGCCTGAGCCCAGTGGGCCTTGTCCCCGCACCTCCTGGCCCGCTGGCCTCCAGGCTCCCCTGTGGGTGTTGCGTCTGAGGCCGTGCTCCGGGCTGGGACTGCTGCGGGGCTGTGGCTCAGGGCAGCATGACCCAGAGTCCTGCATCTTGTGTCTCTCTGTTCTGAAGTAGGAGTTCAGACAGTGCCTTCCCATGTCCGGGGAGGCCCAGCAAGTTGACCCGGGGTCCTCCCTGACCTCCAGGGCTCTTACTACGGGATTCTGTGGTGGGAGACACTACCAAGGGAGGAGAAAGCCCTGGGGGACTGGGTGATGTGGAAGCTGTTGGTGGCTGTCATCAAACCTGTCATCATCTCCTCTGCTGTAGCCACATGCTTGGTGGGCAGTTACTGCTTCTTTCCCTTTTGTCTCTTCCCCCCATGGCCGCATCTTTGCTGGTCAGAGCCCCAGTGGGCTGAACGACCCTGATGCTTGGCTCCTTCTCCAGCGTCTGTCTGACAAAGGCCATTGGAAGGGAAAGACCCAGGACAAGGACACCCCCCAGCTCCACCCCTCACTCCATCCCTCCCAGACCTCACAGAACAGGAGTGGCCAGAGCAGGGAAAAGGGAAGGAGGCTCACAGTGGGAGAAAGAGCTGGGCGTGGTGGTGCATTCTGTGATCCCAGCTCTTGGGAGGCTAAGGCAGGAGGATTGACTCAAGTATGAGACCAGTCTAGGCTCTACAATGAGTTCATGCCCAGCCTGGACTACATAGTGAGATCCTGTCTCAAAAATAAATAACTAAATAACTAAATAAATGGAAGAAGGAGGAGAAAGGGATCCTGGGAAGCAGCACTGGACAGAGGAGGCTCAGAGGCGGGGAGATACACTCCTTCTTTGTTTCCGGTGACCTTGGGCAGGGTTGGCCTGTGTGGGGCATAGAACCCAGGGCTATGAGCTGGGAGATCTCAGTGAAGCCCAGTGACAGGGAACCTGCCAGGTTCTCTGAGAGAAGAGCCAACCTAACAAATGAAGGCCAGAACAGAGAAAAATGCCCCTCAACAAAATGAAACACCCCACAGAGGGAAAAGGAAGACAGCCTAAGACTGCATCTTCAGAAAAGGAAGTGGGACTTGGGCAGAGGATGCCCCAGCTCAAGACGCAAACGTGGCTGGAATGTCTTCGTGCATCTGGAACCAGTGCCCCGCAGGAGGTGGAGGGCTAGGCCAGAGGCTCACCCCAAAGTGAGGGGCACCCCTTCCCCAGGAATGAAAAAGGTGATATCACCGCACATCCTACAGAAAGCCACAAGATCATCAATGCCTACTTCAAAGCCTGTGTTCTAATAAGATGGAAAACACAGAACTGTACAGATTCCTAGATACATATGAATTACCAATGCTGAATCAAGAAGATAGAAAAAATCTAAATAAACCAACATCAGACAGTGAAATCAAAGATTCAATGAAAAATCTACAAAGAAAAGCCCAGGACCTGATGGATTCACTGCTGAATTCTACAAGAAATTTAGAGAAAACCTAACAGCACTACTTCTCAAACTCTTTAATGAAATTGAAAGGGAAGCAATACTCCCAAATTCATTCCTGCAAACTAGCATTATCCTGATACCAAAACCAGAGAAGGACCCCACCAAACAAGACAACTACAGGTCAATCTCCCTAATAAACATAGATGCAAAAATCCTCAGTAGGATACTGGCAAACAGAATGCAGCAAGTCATCAAGAAGATTATACACCATGACCAAGTGGGATTTATCCCGGTGATATGGGGATGGTTCAATGCACATAAATCAATAAACATCATACACCATATTAACAGAACCAAGGACAAAAACCATATGATCATCTCAGTAGATGCAGAGAAAGCTTTTGACAAAGTCCAACACCCATTTATGATTAAAAACCTTACAGGAAATTGGACTAGATGGGCTTTGTCTCAATCTGATGAAAGTCATCTATGACCAACCAACAGCCCATATCATAATAAGTGGACAAAAACTGAAAGTTTTCACTCTAAAATCAGGAACAAGACAAGGATGTCCACTGTTTCCACTCTTATTCAACATAGTTCTGGAAACATTAGCCAGAGGAATTTGACAAGAGAAAGAAATAAAAGGCATAAGGATAAGACAGTCAGAAGTCATCATTACTTGCAGATGACATGATATTCTATATCAAAAACTCCAAAAACTCCATCAAAAGACTAATAGATTTAATAACCAAATTCAGCAGCATAGCTGCACACAAAGTCAAGACTCAAAAATCAATAACCTTCCTATACACAAACAACAAATTCACTGAGAAAGAAATTAGGCAAATAACACTTTGACAATAGAAAGAAATCTAACCTAAGAATCAATCTAACAAAGGATATAAAAGACCTTTACATTGAAAACTACAGTACTCTGAAAAAGGAGATTGAACAGGATATCAGAAAGTGATGTCCCTTGTTCTTGGGCAGGAAGAACTAATATAGTGAAAATGGTCATACTTCTAAAATTGTTATACAGATTTAATGCATTCTCAATCATGATACCACTAGCCTATCTCACAGAATTAGAGAAAACAATCCTAAAATTCACTTGGAAGCAGAAGAGATGATAGGCATGTACCACCACGCCCAGATGAGAGTCTGTGTTTCTGACAATGTCCCTTTACCAGCTTTCTGGGTCCCAAAGAAATTCCTTCCAGGTTCTTGGTGTCCAGAACAAAGAATTGGACAAGAGACCCAGGATCTTCTTTATCTCCCATTCCTAGATCATTTCTCTTCTCATGAGATCCGGGCTTTTGGGACACTGTCCTATCAGAAGCTCCCCTAGCCTGAGGTCAGATCTAAACCATTCTATCAAAGTCCTGCTTAGTTTCACACCAAATGTTAATGAAGAATTGAAGACAGAACTTTCTGATTGGCCCAGCCAGTCCCCCATACAGGATTTGGAGACCTGGCAGTCATCAGAATTCCATGTGTTTGGCACAAGTGTACTGGGACAGCATGATTGACAGGCCATGCCTTTGTCCTGCCCTAATCTCCTCCCTCCCTCTGTTCATGCATCTCTGTGAAGCTTGCTGTAAGAACCACCTGCAGGATTTACTGAGACACAGGTCTGGGGTGGGACACAGATGACAATGACATTAGGCTGCTGGTCCACCTCTTGGGTACCCATGGGCCTGGTCTGCGCTGCTCCATTGCAGAAACTCCTGACTGCCCAGGGCCTGATGGAGTGGACCCACACGGAGATGCAGGAAGTACAAAATCTAGGAGACTGAATGCCACTTTCAGCCTGCACAAATGAGGTGACTGACATGCACACCTGACTGCAGCTTGGACCTGGGGTCCAAGGACCTTTCTCAGCCTCTCTGCTCCTGTCTGCCCCCACCAGGCCCAGTCCACAGTGAGCTGCAGCTTTGGTCCTGGGCTCACTTTGCTTCTGGTAGAGCACCGTGTGGTAAGTCAGCCTGCACAGGCTCCTCTGCAACCCTCTGCACAGGGACTGCCTTAGGTGTTTGTACTCGAGGCAAGGAGAGGAAGCAACCTGAACACCCACAGTAAGCTCTCAAGTCCTGCCCTGCAGCGTCTGCTTCTTGTCACACACCTTCCCGTGGTCTGAGGACTTCAGACTCAGTATGCAGTGACCTTTTCCGAGGAGCCCCCTGGAGGTGCTGTTTCCCAAGGGCTTGCTCATCCCCACAAACCACAAAGGAAGACACAGCCCCTTTTCTGTTCATTGTCATCTTTCTGAGGTAGCATAAAGAAATAAAGATAGGTAGAAAAGATAAGGAAAATCAGAACTAAAAGAAAGTAATGTTCTTTTTTGAGGGTCTTGCTGTGTAGCCAAAGCTAGCCTTGAACTCACAGTGATCCTCCTGCCTCAACCTCCCAAATGCTGGCATTATAGGCATGCACCACTCTACCCAGGTTTAAACACTGTACTTTTTTCTTATTTTAAAGATAGTAAAATCCAACAAAACATAACAGAATGAAGTCAATCAAAACAAAGCAGTAGAACTGGTACAGAACTTCTAAGAAAGATACTATGAAAACAATAGCTACTATAGTATATCTTGTTATTTTCAGAATAGTTGACCTTTCCAACAGGTATAGTAAAATCAAACCAAACCAAAACAAAACAAAACAAAAAACCAAAAAACAAAAAAACACAATAAAACAAAAAAAACCAGAGTATAAAATAAGGCCAAAAAAATTAATCAGAATAAAGCAAGACAATGAGAACAATATTGGACCTTGAAGACAAGACAGAAGAGAATCCCCCATTTTTGCTACATTGCGTACTGTCATCTTCCAAAGAGATGCTCAGGCTGCCAGCCCCAGGCCTGCAAAATGAACAAAACAATACTAGCCTTTGGTTGTTTTATGTACCTTAGTTGCTATCAATGTAGCCAAACCTCCAAACGAGCAGGTTGCT
>RJWM01044542.1:0-13224 GCA_004363535.1 Dasyprocta punctata | reverse complement strand
CTATCATTTTGGAAACAGAGCCTATATATTTGAGCCTCTTCTAATTGTGTGTATACTATCTCCCCGTTCAAAAAGAACTATGTGACAGTTTCCCTGCACAGTTATTCACCTAATATACTATTGCTAAGAGGTGAGCATGTCAGTAGCTAGCTATCTGGGAACATGATAAGAGCAGTTTAAGAAATGTGAATCATGTTTACCTAAGACGAATGAAATGAAGGGCATTTTCTGTATTGTTATTTATAATGAAAATAAGAATTTTGTAATAAAGGTCTAGCTTAATAAATGATAATACATACCTAAGAAATACTTTAAATTATAATTTTAAGCAAAGTTTAAGCAAAAGAAAAAATTATGCCATAATATTTTATGAAAAATTATGGATTTAAAACTGACTCTGACTATGTATTTAAAACTATGATCTTAATTTTTAAGTATACATTGCATCCATATATTAAATATAAACAAAAAGTTGAAAGCACACTTAGTAATGATTTTTTGACTGGAAAAATTATGAATGATTTAAATTTTATCCTTCAGTGTTTTGTTTTGCAGATTAGTATAACATTAAACTTTTATTTTTCAGTACAATTTAAAATACTATTGCTAATAACAAAGAAAATGGTAAGACTATGAAATAATAACATTTGTCCCATATACATACCATAATTTTCAGAAAATAAGAGAAAGTCTGCTTAAAATACTAGATTTTATTCATCTCATGGAACCAAGTATTCTTTACAGTACAGAAAACCATTCATTTTATGACTCTTGAAAGCACCAAAAGAAAAAAGAAAAAGAGTCAAACATTATCAAATATTTACAAGACAAATGCTACTGGATCTGTTTAATTCCAACTGCATTTTAGTGGTACAATTTCTGGAAAAATGTGACAACTTTGGAAGTCAAATTGAGCTACACTCATGCAAACTTAGCATTATAGCTAAAATCTGAAAATCACTATCAAGACCCAAATCTTTTTAGAACAGAGTCAAGAATATTTGTGACATTTGGAATCTAGTACTGTGGGCCAGCTGTCTCCTCTTATTTGACCTTCTATCTCATCACAGTGGTGCTTTATCTTATGTTTATGCTCAAGCTAGAAAACTGATTTCCAGGTCATAGCCCTGGAGTTTGTATCTCCAAGTCACAGTCTGTCTGAGTGTTCACATTCTTCAGTATGCTACAGAACATAATGAGACCACAGGAAATGCCTTAACAAAAGGATAGCATTTTGTAACATTATATGTGTTTACTACTATGTTAGAAAACTCCTTCAAAGTAGAAATGAGGACATTAAAACATTAAAATACCAAAAGGAAAGGGACGTTCCACTTACACTACTGATAATTTTGTCTGGTCACACTGGAGTAGATGCTTAACTCTTGCAAATGGATAAAAACAGAGCTCTGATAGAAGAAAATTACTTCATGTGAAAGTGGCAAAATGGAGGTGTGAGTGGGGTGACATCTGCCATTCTTAGTTCCTAATCTCAATTCTTCAGTGGGATCTGCATAATTCTTCCCTCATGATAAAAATGATTTTCTAGCAATTTCTGATTCTTCTTTAAAAATTATTTTGCTTTTCCATGATAAGCAGGAAACACTTTTTTCTCAAAGAATTTTCTGAGAGAAGCATTTGGCATTATTAAGAACTAATTACTGCACTCCTTATTTCCAGAAAATTGTAATTCTTTCTGACTTTACTGATACAGTTGGATTGATTAAAAAATCATTTTTCTGATTAGTATAAAGACTACTAGTATGAATAACATTTTTAGCAGATGATCTTCTGCATGATGTTTTAGATGCCATCAAATCTCTGATGATAAAGATGAATGATGTGATAGTAAATATTTGAAATGAGTTGTCTGTCCTCTTCATTCACATTCCATTCTTGTGTTTCTAAAACATCTAAAAATAAAAACAGTATCTGAGGGAATCTACGTGGATTTTGTTCTTGGTTTTAGTCACTGTTAATTTAAATATAAGACAAGTTCGCCTGTAGTTGCAATGGAAGTCATCTTATTGTCATTTGGTCTAGCACAGTCGTAAAAATATTGACATGCTGAGCTAGTGCTTAGGTTGAACTCGCAATGCATGTCTGACTGTACCTCTGCAAGTACCACGTATAATACAATAAGGATATTTAGAGGGGTTTATCATCTCATCTTGTGCCCTAAGTGAGAATGTGGACTATGAACTTATCATCTCCCTGACCATTAGACCTTACTGTAAACCAGATGAGTAAATGGGTCAGGATGGCATGTTATAGACTCAATAGGTCATTGATATTTGAATAATTTGCTTTGACTTATAAAGAATAAAAAAAGGCAAAAATTGGATTAGTCACAACTACTTCCATTGTTATCAGTTTTCATACTAAAATCATTTTGTGATTTTATTTTCCTATTTTTATTTTTCTTAGGTATACTTCACCATTAGCTTTTGGGTTTAGTTATGAGTCACTAGTCCAGTCATTTTCTTTTCTAAAGATCATATTTATATTTTTCTCTGAAAATTGCATTGAAGCATGAATGTTTCTGCCTTTCATTTTTGCTGTTTTCTTTTTTTGTGGTACCCCTATATAAATTGTTCACAAGAAAACCTAGGTAAATTACCTTGTCCTTAAACATGTACAGGTATCTTTATTTTGTTTTTACATTTGAGGGCAATTTTTTTTTCTGAAACATTGAGGATGTAGTTTTTTGTCTTTTGACTACAATATTGACATTTTTTAATTTTCATGTACTTATAGATACACTTTTAATTTTTCTCCTTGAATGCTAATAACTCTTTCTTTCTGTTTAGTGTTTTGAAGTGTCATGACAATGTGCCTCAAGGTTAGTTTTTTTTCCATTAACCCTATTGGACTGGATGTTATTTATTCAGATCCAGAACTAAACTTATTACTATACTATTCCTTGTCTTCCATTTCCTTTATATTTTCATTCTAAAACTTATAATTGATTGGCCTTGAAGCTTCTGAGTCTCATCTCTGCATGTCTCAGATTTTCTTGTATAGAGCCTGATTGGCTTATTAGGGAATGCACATATATTGGGCTTTTTCTGTCTTCCTGATCCGAGAGCTGTAGATCCCTCCAAAGGATTGTGTTGCTTCCTTGGCCATAGATCCTTCTCCTACATCTGAACTTCTACTTCACAGAACAAAGTTACTGCCTTAATTAGAAGATGAGGTCCTTCTCCTTTAGATTTGGTCTTTCAGTGCTTGGAGTCTCCTGGACCAGACTGTCCCCAGCTTCTAGGCAGCTGTTCTCAGGGTATCATTCTTGGGGAGTCACCTCTCCAATCTATCTGTCGGGTAATGGAGAGAACCTATGAAAGCTAGATATGCTGAATGCACACTGGCTCACTTTGTTTTTGTGATGACTGCCTGAGAAGTGTGAGAGCTCCAGGCTTAGAAAGTCTCAAGTACTTCATCAGAGGTCTAATTTTTAGGTCTATCTTTTTTTGTTCGATTTTTCTATCAATCCTGTCTCATTTGCTCTCTGTCCTTGAGAAATTTCTAAAATTTTGAAGCTATGAATATCATTAGAGGTTTGCTTGTGATGTTACAAGATCTTTTCATAATATGTTTTGCTTGTTTTAAAGAGATTTTAGTATGAAAGAGATACAAACATCTGAGCTCAATTTAGTATTCAGACCAAAAAAATTCTAAGGAAACTAGCAGCATGTTCAATGAGGTTTTCTAGCTCTATTGCCTGTTCTGAAGACAGATCCCTGGTTGAAGGTTGCCAGTGGCAAAATCATGGATAATTTTTCTCCTAGGAATTTTCTTATTCAAATCAAGTGCAAAATTTAGTAGTTCTCCTGGGGTAAACAGAGAAATATCAAAGTGATATTAAATTTTATAGCACCTAGCAATTCTTGTCTATAAAACTTTTATACTTATTGTATTTTTTTTTACCCATACAATTCCTGAATTATAAAGTATTGCTCTCAGTTTTGAGGGTGGGTAAACTGAAACACAAAATGACTAAATATCATGGAATCATGAGAACCAAGGATTTCTTGGAGCACTGAACACAAATCAACACTGATTTTATCATTTAAAAAACTTAATGAATGCTAAAGCCATAGTGTGCTGGTTTTTTGACAGATGCAAACTACTTTGTTAAAAAATGATAGCATTTTTAAATATTTACTGTCTGGAAGGGTTTTGGTGCCTTTACCATGCTAAGTCATCTACATATCCATCTAATCAGCAAGCGGTGTATTATTATCATCATAATTGTATAGATGAAGAAACAGATTCCAGAACATTGCCCCCAAACTGGAATTAACAGGATTGCAGGCTAATGATCTGTTTTTTTTTTTAAATGCCCATAAATCAAAAAGAGATTTTAGATTTTTATGTATTTATGCTTTTAATCATGATAAAATACATAGTATCTTTAATTTGGCCTTGCCCACCCACCAACACTAAAGCATTTACTGTTTGGCTCTCTAAAAATGTGTTCCAAATTCAAAACATCTAACTAGGAGGTGTAATTCATACACTCTTGCATTTTCATTATTAGTTGCAATTATTTGTGGTACAGCTCACTGCTTGGGGGTTGATATCTATAATTAGGAACATTGTCCTAGGACATACCATTAAGTGTAGAGATTGAAATTAGGCAAACTTGTATCTTTTATTGCTTTTCTTACCTCTTTCCATCTGCCTCGTAAATAAGACCTTAATAGGCAGAAAATGTGAATGTATATTTTTTTAGTATTAGAAAGGGTAAAATATCTCCATCCCTCTTTACTTCCTTTTAAATGTACCTAGATTTTCCTAAGGTACCAGGGAAAAATTGTGAGGGAACAGGGAATCTGAAAATAAATCAAGACTTCTGTTTCAAGATCTCAATTGTTCCTTCCAGAGTCAATTTTAACAGCACTTCTGGTGGCAGGGAAAACTTGAATGGAGTAGCACAAGCACCCAGCCTAAAACCCGGAGCAGGCCTTCAATGTTATCAGATAAAAAGAAGCAACTGAGCCTCATGGCACAAATCTGTAATCCTAGCTTTCTTGAAGACTGGGGCAGGAAGATGAAAAGCTTCAGTCTAGCCTGGGTAACATAAAGAATTAACAAAGACCCTGTCTCCAAGCTAAAGTAATAAAAGGAATAGGGTAGCCTTGGAACATATCTCAGTGCAAATGCCCTAGGTTCAATCTGTAACAGCCCCCATCTAAAAAAAAAAAAAAAAAAAAAAAAAAAAAAAAAAAAAAAAAAAAAAAAAAAAAAAAAAAAAAAAAAAAAAAAAAAAAAAAAAAAAAAAAGCATTCCAAATCTCACATTACAGTCATATAGGCACTAAGTGAGCTTGAATCATGGCAAAGTAATTAATTCAGAAAAATATTTTCATGTGTAGCATGTGTCACAAATACTCTTCATGGAATGCTAATGGCCACTTGATGTTAGAGCAGCTAGGCATCTATAATGCTTAAGTAAGTTTGAACAATTGTTGGTAAAAACCAGTTTCCTGAGTTAGAAATTCTTTTCGAGACCATGATATATTAGTATATAATATCTATCCATAAGGTTACAGTGGAACCCCTGAAATCCTTGCAGCCAGACTTAGGATCAGGGTGGCGCCACACTCCGGGGTACACTCTGCCGAGCTCCCTGGGACCGGGAGGCCTCAGCCCCCACCCAGTAAGGCAGAGGCTCCATCCACTTGCCCTGGGAGGTCGCCCTCACTGGCTGCGCACAAGATCCAGCTCTACTGGGTCCCACAGCTCAGTGTGACCCTCCAGAGGAACGCCCTGCCAGCCTCGCAGGACACAGAGTACTCAGCCCACCCCAACCCAGGACTCCAGAGCTGCTCATCAGGGACTGACCAGCATAGCTACAGGGCCTTGGAGAGCTTGGGCTACCCTTACCAGAGTGCAGAGAATGCATGAGCTCCATACTTCAGTGTAGCGGCCCGTGCAGCATCCTAGAGCTTGTAGCAGCCCCACCCAGTCAGAAGCAAGGCCCTGGCACTGTAGGCCTGGGACTCGCCCAGGCTTGCCTGTGATAGCAGAACCCCTGAAATCCTTGCAGCCAGACTTAGGGTCAGGGTGGCACCACACTCTGGTGTATATTCTGCCTAGCTCCCTGGGACCAGGAGGCCTCAGCCCCCACCTGGGAAGGTGGAGGCTCCACCCACACACCCCAGGAGGTTGCCCTCACTTGCTGCGCACAAGATCCAACTCACTGGGTCCAGCAGCTCAGCACGACCCACCAGGGGAACACCCAGTCAGCCTCATAAGACACAGAGTCACATAGGCTCTAGAAGAAAATGACAAAATGAAAGACCAAGAGGCAGTCTCAGTCCCCCAGCCCACTGTGTACAAACCCAAGAGACACTGAAATGGAAGACAGTGGAAGTCACACAACTGAATTTTCTGAAATGATATAAAATGCATTAAAGAAACAGCTCAAAGGAGCTATAGAAAAATTCAAATCAGAAATATTCTCCCAGCTAAAAAATGAAATAAGAATCATTATTAAAGAAATGTTGCGTGTCTCTAAAGAAGAGCAAGATAAAAAAACAGAAGAACTTAAGAAAATGATCGAAACTTTGAATGAACAATATAAGAAAAAAACAGAATGCATGAAACAGATGCAAAGGGAAATGCAGGAAATGAAAAATTCCATAGAAAGTTTGAAAAACCACTTGAATGAAGCTGAAGATAGAATCTCAGATCTTGAAGACAGCATGGGAGATCATGGCCATGAAAGAAAAGATCTCTTAAAAATAGTAAGGAACCAAGAAAAAACAATTCAGCACCTGCAAGATGATGCCAAAAGAAATAACATAAAATTAATAGGCATAAATGAAAAAGCAGGGGTCAATACTAATGACCTACGAAGACTATTCACAGAAATAATAGCAGAAAACTTTCCAAACGTGGGAAGAGAAACTGAAATACAGGTAACTGAGGCATACAGAACCCCAACTAACCATAACCAAAATAAATCTTCACACAGACAAATAATAATAAGGGTATCAGAAATACAGCACTAGTACAAAATACTAAAAGCTATCAGAGAAAAGAAACAGATCACCTATGAAAGAAAGCCTATCAGAATCACGGCAGACTTCTCAACACAAAACTTTAAGTCAAGAAGAGCTTGGAGTGAAGTATTTCAAATCCTGAAAGAAAACAACATTCAACCCAGATTGATGTACTCTGCAAAACTATCCTTAAAAATTGATGGAGAAATAAGATACGTTCATGACAAAAAAGAACTGAAGAAATTTATGGCCACCAACCCAACACTACAAAGAGTACTGAAAGACACTCTAGAAAGAGACAAAGATAGCTACAATCTTAAGAATAACAGCAAAAGAAAATCACTAAGTAGGGCAAATTGTTAAACAGAAAATGTAGAAAACCAACAACAGAAAGATATCATGACAGGGATGAGCTAGTACATATCAGTTATATCATTCAATGTAAATGGTCTCAACTCACCAATAAAAAGAAACAGGCTAGCAGAGTGGGTTACAAAACAAAACCCAACAATAAGCTGTGTACAAGAAACACATTTCACTCAGAAGGAAACTCACAGACTAAAAATCAAAGGCTGGAAAACAATACTCCATGTAACAGGAACCCAGAAAAAAGCAGGGGTAGCTATTATGTTTGCAGACAATGCAAACTTCAAACCAAGAATGATCAAAAGAGATAAAGAAGGTCACTAAATATTTGTTAGGGGAAAACTTCAAGAGGAAGAGATTACAATCATAAATATATATGCACCGAATATGGGAGCACCCAACTATGTAAGACAATGCTTAATACATATGAAAAACCAAATAAACAATAATACAGTTATAACAGGAGACCTTAACACCCCACTGTCACAGAGAGATAGATCAACCAAACAAAAAATCAGACAAGAAATAACAGAACTGAATCAAACTTGTGAACAAATGGACCTAGTAGATGTGTACCGAGTATTCCACCCATCAACATCAGAATACACATTCTTCTCAGCTGCACATGGGTCACTTTCTAAAATAGATCACATACTGGTCCACAAAACATGCTTAAGTAAATGCAAAGGAACTGAAATAATTCCATGCATATTATCTGACCAGAGTGCAATAAAATTGAAAATGAATGACAAAAAAACCTACAGTAACTGCATAAACACATGGAAATTAAATAATACTCTCCTAAATAACCAATGGGTCACAGAAGAGGTTAAAGAAGAAATTAAACAATATCTACAATTGAATGAAAGTGCAAATACAAATTACCGGAACCTGTGGGATACAATGAAAGCGGTCCTCAGAGGGAAATTTATAGCACTAAACTCCCACATCAGAAAAATGGAAAGAACACACATAAACAACCTAATGCTGCACCTCAAACTTCTAGAAAAAGAAGAGCAAGTCAAGTCCAAAGCCCAAAGAAGGGAGAAAATTATTAAGATTAGAGCAGAAATTAATACAATTGAAACTAAGAAAACAGTACAAAGAATTAATGAATTGAAGAGTTGGTTCTTTGAAAGAGTAAATAAAATTGATAAACCCCTAGCCAACCTTCTCAAGAAGAGGAAAGAAAGAACTCAGATTCATGCAATAAGAAATGAAAAGGGTGAAATCATTACAGACCCAGTGGAAATACAGAAGATCATCAACACTACTTCAAAAACCTTTACTCACATAGATTCGATAACACAGAAGAAATGGACAGATTCCTAGAAACCTATGAACTACCAAAGCTGAGTCAAGAAGATGTAAAGCTGCTGAATAACCCAATTTCAGCTAATGAAATTGAAAATATAATTAGACCCTACCAACAAAGAAAAGTCCGGGCCCTGATGGATTCACTGCTGAATTCTACAAGAAATTTAGGGGAGACTTAATGCCAACACTCCTCAAATTCTTCAATGAAATTGAAAGAGAAGTAAGTCTCCCTAACTCATTCCTGGAAACAAGAAGCACCCTAATACCAAAACCAGAGAAAGACCCAACTAAAAAAGAAAATTACAGGCCAATCTCCCTCATGAACATAGATGCAAAAATCCTCAATAAAATTCTGGCAAATAGAACACAGCAAGTTATCAGAAAGATTATACACCATGATCAAGTGGGATTCATCCCAGGAATGCAGGGATGGTTTAACATACGCAAATCAATAAATGTAATATACCATATCAACAGGGCCAAGGACAAGAACTACGTGATCATCTCAATAGATGCCGAAAGAGCTTTTGACAAAATCCAGCACCCTTTCATGATAAAAACCCTACAGAAAATCAAAATAGATGGTCTCTACCTCAACCTGATAAAAGCCATATATCATAAACCAACAGCCAACATCTTACTAAATGGAGAAAAACTGAAAACTTTCAACTCAAAATCAGGAACAAGACAAGGGTGTCCATTATCACCACTCCTATTCAATATGGTTCTGGAAATATTAGCCAGAGCAGTTAGACAAGAGAACGAAATAAAGGGAATAAGGATAGGAAAGGAAGAAGTGAAATTATCATTATTTGCAGACGATATGATACTCTACATAGAAGACCCCCAAAAATCCATTAAAGGACTTCTAGAAGTAATAACCAAATTCAGTAATGCAGCTGGATACAAGGTGAACACTCAAAAATCAATAGCATTCCTGTACACAAACAACAAAGTCACTGAGAGAGAAATAAGGGAAATCACACCCTTCACTATAACGTCCAAAGAAATTAAATACTTAGCATTCAATCTAACAAAGGAAGCAAAAGATCTATACAGTGAAAATTGCATTACTCCAAAGAAGGAAATCGAAGAAGATTTCAGAAAATGGAAAGATATTCCCTGTTCATGGATAGGAAGAACAAACATCGTGAAAATGGCCATTCTCCCAAAATTGTTATACAGATTTAATGCAATACCAATCAAAATACCACTTGCCTATCTCACAGAGCTAGAGAAAGCATTCCTGAAATTCATCTGGAACCAGAAAAGACCTAGAATAGAAAGGCAATTCTGGGCAACAAAGGTAAGGCAGGAGGCATCACAATCCCCGACTTGAAACTATACTACAAAGCTACTGTGAAAAAATCAGCATGGTACTGGAATCAAAACAGACCTAAAGATCAATGGAATAGATTAGAAGATACACCCACAATTATAAACACACTTAGCCACCTCATCTTTGACAAAGGGGCCAAACATGTACATTGGAAGAGAGATAGCCTCTTTAACAAATGGTGCTGGAAAAACTAGTTTTCTGTATGCCATAAACTAAAATTAGATCCATGCCTATCACCATGCACTAAAATAAAGTAAAAATGGATCAAAGATTTGAATACTAAAACAGAGACTCTAAACTTACTAGAAGACACAGTAGGTAAAAATCTCGATGATATAGGAGTAGGCAGAGAGTTCATGAACAAAAGTCACATTGCACGGGAAACACTTCCCAGAATCAACACGTGGGATCTCATCTTACTAAAAAGTTTTTGCATGTCAAAGGAAATCTCCAACAGAGTAAAAAGAAAACCAACGAATTGGGTAAATATTTTAGCCAATTGTCTATCAGACAAAGGACTTCTATCTAAAACGTATAAAGAATTAAAAGAAATTGGGCCCCAAAAATTCAAGGACCCAATCCAAAAATGAGCATCTGAGATGAATACACACTTCTTAGAGAAATAAATACAAATGGCAACTAAATATATGAAAAAATGTTCAACATCAATGGTCATTCGAGAAATGCAAATTAAACAACATTGAGATTCCATCTCACTCCAGAAAGAATGGTCAAGATTAAAAAATTAACCAACAACAAGTGCTGGAGGGGCTGTGGGGAAAAAGGAACTCTTCTCCACTGTTGATGGGAGTGTAGACTGGTGCAACCACTGTGGAAGTCAGTGTGGAGATTCCTCAAGAAGTTAGGATTAGAGATCCCATTCAACCCAGCTATCCCTCTTCTGGGCATTTTCCCAGAAGAATTGATAACATCATACCACAGTGATATCTGTGCACCCATGTTTATAGCAACACAATCTGTAATAGCCAGATCTTGGAAACAACACAAGTGCCCATCAATCAAAGAATGGATTAAAAAGATGTGGTATTTTTATATAATGGAGTACTACTCAGCTATTAAGAAAGATTGCATTGAGACTTTTACAAGTAAATGGTCGCGACTTGAGACCATACTCATAAGTGAAATAAATCAAACCCACATGTGTAAATATCGTATTGCCTCCCTAGCGTAAGAAACTGAGAAAGAATATATGATCCAAAATCTATAATAAATACTATGTAAGGGTAAAAAACAGTTTGAAGAGCAAAAGTAACTGGGAAGGTAAAAGGGGAAAGAGGGAAGGGAAAAGGAAAAGATATAAATCTGTATATATGCATATGTAAGATAACTAAAATGAACACACTGCTGAATGTATTTGTTATTGAGAAAGAACAATTAATACTCATATGATTATATCAATTTTACATGTCTATACCTGTTAATGCAAACAACCATTTTGAAGATAATGATACGTAATATTGCAACCATTGTCAAGTTTCTATTATCCTGTTTTGTAAACCTGTAATGTTACTGTTGTGCATTTACTCTAGTCATTTGTTTATCTGTTTTGTTTTTTGTCTTTGTTATATATGTCTTTTTTTCTGCTTAAATAAAAGAAAGTATTTGTCCATAAGTGGTATATATATTCTACAGCATTTCCAAAAGTTACTAAATGGTAAACATTGTTGAAGGAGAGCTTATTTTTTGGTTTTAATCAAATGACTTGTGCTCCAAAGAATGTAGCCTGTGAAAAACTAACACAGATAAGTGTTGAAAATTTCACATTAGTAACTTCTTTGCCCAGTGAATCAGCACCAACTGACTGAGGTCAGAGAGCCACTCCTCCTGGATACTGCAGTGACAATTTATAAATCTTCATTGTCCATTCTTTCTTCCTATTTTAGGTTCCATGAAAACTACAGCTTCTGTGTACATCTGATATTCTATCATTGTTTTCCATTTCAACATGCTTTTATAACCATAAACTGTAGCTCATTCTTATTGAGTCTTTCCTTGGTTTAACTGCCTCATGCATACCTCAGAGTTACCCGAATTTAATCATCCTGTTCTCTCTAAATTACAACCTGAGAGGGTGGCAGTTAATTTCCAACGAAGGTGGTAGCTTTGTGCTAACTTAACCTTAGAGGTCTTAAACCACTGGTCATGAGGAGGTGTGAAACCTTTTGGCAACTGACTGCATCTCTCATCCACATCAGAAAGCATCACCGAACATAAACAGGTAGCTCTTATTTTTGAAATTCTATTTTACATTCTACTCAGGGAATGACTGAAATGGATTTTGGTGGTTTTCTCCTTTATAAACACTTTCCAGATAAGAGAAATCCACTGAATTCTCTAAACAAAGATCAGTCTGACCTGTTCTGACAATTATTGACAATCTTGTCCTCAACCTTATATTGCAAAAATCAGCATTCCATGTTTATAGCAGGTTCCAAAAAAATAGCAATTTTCCCTCTGTATATTAATTTTTCTTGCAGATGGGCAGCCTGTCATTATAATCTGATCTGTCTGGTCTTTGCAAAAGAATTGGAAAGTGGGCTCCTTCACATGGATATCTAATAACACCTACTTGTCACTCTTTGTTGGCAGCATAGCCTTGGAGCATCAGTGCAGTGTCTTACATCACACTGCCACAGAGGGCTGGGTGATTGCAAAGAGACCTTGCTGAGATGGGCACTTTGTTCACCTTTGCAGAACTCAATATATACTCAGAACTGAACTTCTCAAGACAGCCTTTTAGGAAATGAGGTTGCCACGTCTGGGGTGTTTCAGTCGTCAGGTGCTAGTATAAATTTGGACATCACAATTCATATATCAAAATACAATTAATAAAAATAATTGAGGAACTGGCAATAAATCTTTTGTTTTGTGGAAAACGTGGCATTTTGTTACACTGAAGTATTTGATGCTGTTGCCAGACTGTAACCAATGAGAGGTGTTTATTTATTTATTTATTTTATTTTTTGGTATCGAGAATCAAACTCAGGACCTTGCACTTGCCAGACAGACACTTACAATGCTGAAATATATGCCCAGTCCTGAGAGATGGTTTTTTAAAAAGGAACTTCAAAATATTGCCCTAGTCACTCATTCTTTTAGATACTCAATGCCAGCCAGCTAAGTGGTTTTTAAACTTTTACTTTTCATCTCTATTATGTTTTATATATCGGCA